>OX442353.1:14215401-14316398 GCA_949357725.1 Hyperoplus immaculatus | reverse complement strand
TACCCGATTATGAGTCTGCATGTAAAACGCACTGACTGTTTCAAATGAATTCGACTCCACTTTTCCTATTCGACGTCATTGCGCGACGGCGAGTAATTGCTGACGTGAGTCGCTCGCGTGAAACTACACTATTTTCCGAAAATGGACTACAACAAGCGCTCATTTGATCCATGCGTTCTTTTCATATTGATCAGGTTGTCGACAACAGAGTGAGAATCACTTAGATTGGACTTGGCCAAGGGAATATTTAAGGCCACTTGAAGCCCAATTCACATGTGAAAAAAAGAGGCTACTGCTGTTATTGAAATTAACTGCCCCCAGTATTCTTCATTAGTTGTCATTTTGTTTTCTTATGGCGTAAATTATGTGCTACGAAAATAACTATTATGATGATTGGTCTTTTATGGTGTTCTTATTATCTTTATGGGGGGGGATTTTGTTTTAGCCGAGTTAAATCTTCCTCTCTTCTCTTCTCCTCTCTTCTGTTTTACCTCTCGTTCGTATTCGTGTAGAGTCGGTAAACTCCATCGGTGGCTTGTTGCTTTAAATCTTGCCGCCGTAAAGGAATTATGGGATACCACTATCTCCTTTCCTTTCGCATAGGTTGGGCCGGAGTAATCTATGCTAAAGGAGGGTTAAAGGATGAATCGAGGCTCCTTTCCTATGCCTTTCCTAAGCATTTTAAGAATTCGAATCACCTATCCGCCGAGTACTTGCGGGTCACCTCGATAGGAAAGGAAATTTCCTATGCAAAAAAGAGAATCCGTAGAGGCCCCTGGTCCCAACATATTGATACGGTGGTAATTAAAATTGGTAGTGGTCTCTGTTATAAGGATTGTTCTAAATAACATGAAAGGTTCTACAAGGAAAATAAAAATATAGCCTCACATCATCCTTTTTAAATGAGCAAAGGAGCTGTCAAGTAGACTGACAGAGAACACAAATCCCCAACAATCCTAGCTTAAAATAATGCAATTTAAGGAAAATTCAATCATTGTGTTCGAATGAGAGGAAGTTCCCACCATGGGACAGACGGCAGCAAATCCGGCCTTTTTCACTACTTGCAAATCATTTTCATCTCATGGATATGCCTCTGCTTAACAGTGGCATAAACCAATGCACATATCCAACATCACCCTATCCAGTTGATACAGAGAGTCCTAACATCAGAATCAGCTGGAGGACAATCATCGCTCTGGGACGAAGATGCTTCACAGGGCATCTGAGCGGCATTTTTCTGAAAACTCCCCATCCATTTCGAAGGGCCGTGCTCAGCGCTGCACATTTTCTACATCTCTTCCAATTCATTACCCCTTCGGCCACATGTATTATTCTGCCCGCTTCGCGTTCCCTCTTGTCTCTGGGGGCAAATGTATTGGTTGAAGCATTTTGACTCCATTTACCTTTTTTAAAAGCTGCCGTTTAAAGCTCGATATTTTTTCTCTCTCTCAACTCGGTTCCTCGATAGCCTGGGATCTATTTTCTGCTTTGATGAACATTGAAACTTAATCCACTTTCCTATTATTGGAAATGTTAAAGATGCCTCTGGTTTGCTGATTTTAGCTTGTTCACGCTTATGCAACTTATTCAAAGAAACACATTTGTATTAATAGATGTACTCTATATTACGATATTGCTTCGCTGGATTTTTCCATTTTAAAAAGGAGTGTACAATGCCAGTTGACAGTCAATTATCATACATTCACGCTGGACTTGATACTGGCTCATTCATCTGTTGTTGTTCACCTTGTATCATGTTTTGGCAAGCAATCATTTGTGACAATGACAACCTTTAGTAAATAAGTAAAATAAAAGATAATTATACAGTTATTTTTGTGTATTTACTTTTAAGAAAAAAACTTGATGGGCATCAAAATCAATGCTGCATTTGAGCCTAAACGACCTAGTGACATTATGTTATATAGAACATGACTCTCCTATCTCACTTCCCTCCGTAGGAAAGCCAGGGAACATTATGCATATTTCAGATGGATTTAAGCAGCGTCCTGTGGGTCCTTTAAGAGGCATATTTATGAGGACGGCATATTATCGCCATCAGGAGAGTGTCACAGAAGCTTGGAGAGGAAATGACTCTAATTGTTGCTGGCGTTTGGAGAACACACTATAGTAGCCTCCGTTTTCCCCTCTACTGAAGAGGACCATAGCCAGCCTTTAACACAGTTTGCAGTCAGGGAGGGGTGGCAATTGGATTTGGAGTGTGATCCAAATCTTGCAAATTTGTATGATGCTAACATATGCTTATGTCATAATAACATAACTTTTTCACTGAGCAAAGACTGGGCAGTCTCAATGTACAGGTAATTTGGCAAATCAATGTATGAGCCTCCACTCTATAGGGAAATATAACAATGCTAATTCGAAAATAGTTTTCTGGTCAATGTCCCAAAAGAAGAGGGTTGTACTTTGTTAGTCAGTCCGTAGACAATTGTGGTTTAAATGTCCCAAAATGGGACCCTGAGTTGTGTTGCAAGCATTCACCTTACCCATATACATTCTCTCCCATACACATCCACAAGCATATAGGCTACTGTACATAGGAGGAGACAGCAGAATTGTAAGTGAGGCTACAGCGGTTCATCGGCAGGACAGAGACATAAATCTTCTTGCCCTAAGGACAGGTGTGGGAACCAGGGAGGGAGACGTTTAAAGGCCCCTACACAGCAGCTTTGATTCACTGTAATTGTCACAGTACAGCACAGTTACCTCTCCACTGAGAGCTTGAACAGGGGGGTTCAAGCTTAAAATAGAACTTGCTCAGTGGAATTAAGTTGCAATTAGTAGGGAATCAAACTTAGGAATATTTGGCCTGTTCTTGACAATGATGGTATAAGAAAATATAAAGAAAAAAGAATACGTAATTATTTCCTATTCAGGGGTCATACTATTTTATAATTCACTTCATCAACTTCTCTCTGTAATTGTCAGTGTTGCTCAGAAGCCAATCCAATACAAGTACATACGACTACATAAACGGCCATACCACAGTGCACCCAAAAGGATTACAACCACAGCCCTTTATAGAAGTCCCCAATTGTGTGTCTGTAATGAATCTATTCCTGAGGACAACAGTGCAGCAGGAGAAAAAAAATCAATCAAGTAAAGTAAAAGTATCTGCGACAGTCACGACTGCCGTGAAGTCAGTCTGCTGTGAACAATGATAAACTAAATAGGTTTGTGGCCATTACACTTGCCTTTCTACAACTTTGCAAATTGTTTTTTCATATGGTTTGCTTTAAAAAAGCCACTACATGTAAGAATTGCTTACCTTGTCTGGCCTAACACTGGGAGGTAATGTACACATTATCAATTAAATTCATAACTCATCTTAGGTGCTTGCGATGAGTTATATCCTGGAGATCTATGGCATGATTGACAGGCAGGAATGTTGGTGCACACTGCTGCGTTTGTCCAAGCAGGCCCCCGATTGCATCAGTCACACCTGGCGACTGCCTTGGGCTTACCAGCCTGTAATTTCATGGCTCAAAAGTACAATGTCTCATTCTGTCAACATGCACTCCTGATGGAGGCTTGCTCATTTAGTGCTGCATTCAGCATGCATCCTGCTATGTTTTGGTATCGGGGAGATTTTTTGCACAGCATATTTACAGCATCCTAATATTGCTGTATCACTTTTGATCCTTTGTGTTCGTGAGAGGCAGAGGCACGATTTAGTGAGATTGATGGAAGCTGTGGATCACTTTTCAACACTTTTTTGCAATGATGGTGGTCCAAAATACTTGGCGGATTATGTTACTGTTGGTTAGGAATGCAGCATCCCTCCATCTCTCTCTCGTTCTCTCATAGTTTATTGCCAATGTGAAAACCACTATGTACAAACCACGAATGACAAATCACCCACAAGGGCTCTCTTAAGTACATAACGCCTCATGAATCATAAACAATATCTCTCTTTTTCCCTCTCTTGCACAATTATTGAGATAAAACACTTCACTGTCCGTCCCATCCTACAATCTTACAGGCCAAGAAATAATTAACAATGAGATATGCCACGGTCAATCGTAGTGTTAATGGTTTTCAGATAATCAATATGCATATAGTTGTGCATTTACATTAAGATCAATATGCACTGCTTAAGTAATACTGCATGCTAACAAGACATGTCATTGGTTAATTTGTGAGGAGTGTTTAAGCATCCGGATGACTTGGGGTATAAGGGCTCGAAAGTAAAGCCGAAGGAATTCATGAGGCAGTGGTATTAAAGTATAGTTAATAATGCATAACCTTTGAAAGATTTTATGCAGACAAATAATCATTCTGCAAAACTGTAATGCGCACACATGTTGTAAAAAAAAGTTACTGATATTTAACACCTATTGTTCTCTTAATTTGTTAATGACTGCATTTACTTCCATTTGGTTTGAATCAGTCTCCCTCGGGGGAAAAAAGACGGAACAACCCTTTGATTGTATTCAAAGCATTAGAGCACTTAAATGTGTCTGAATGTCATGTTGAACTTTACCATCGATGGCTGCTGAAGAGCCAGGGGCAACGGTGGCAAGAGTTCAAAGGTTAGTCAAAGTGCAAGGCTTTATCACCGGCGCAAAAATAATTTTCTATCAGTCGATTTCAAATGATCATAAGCCCCGGAAGGCATCAATGCTTTATTATTGTCTCATTCACACCAATCCAAGAGAGTCCAGGTAAGAAGGAACATTTATGTTTGATTTGGAGTGTGCTTTATGAATTAACATTATTTTATTGCTATCATAAAAATAAATAACATTAATTTGTGTGATCAAAAAACAAAACAAAATACATTTGGTTTTATACTGTAAAACTAAAATAAAAAACTAATGTTAAGATAGATAGATAGATAGATAGATAGATAGATAGATAGATAGATAGATAGATAGATAGATAGATATATGGATTAACATGGAAAGAACTGAATATATCCACTGTTCCATGCATAAACTGTTATTGAAATAAATAATGTTTTGATATAGCTGAATGTAAATATTCTTTCAGACTGGGATAAAACGTGTAGATGGATGCACGGTGCATTTGTGTGTGCCCAAGTAGGTTCTCATTCATGAATATGTGTATCCGTCAGTGTTTCCCCGCTCTGACAACAGAGCCCTCTTTAGATTTGCCGCTGATGGCGTGTCACGCTGAAATAGATCCCCCTCAGCACTGACACCAGAAGTCAGGCTGTTTGATGGTTCCCAACTTGTGTCGCCTCCCTGTGATTGACGGTTGGTAGATTGCCTGCCGACCAAACACGAGTGTGAAGGAGACACAGCCTAGTCAATATCCCCCCCCCCCGCCTCCCAATGTGTTTTAATGCCTGTGCTTGCATAGAGAGGAGAGCCAGCACCTGCACACACACACACACACACACACACACACACACACACACACACACACACACACACACACCTCTTTAGAGTTTACTTTTTGTGCACATGGTGTAAGTTGCACTTACATAAATAGATTTTTTTTTTAAATGATTGTTATCCATGTGTTTATTTAAGTTTTCATTGAATCATGGATGGTTGCAGGATGTGACAAAGTGACAACATCGCACAGTTCACTCCCACATGTCTAAGCGGATATGTGTGAATCCCACACAAAATTAGAAAGTCAAATAATCACTCAGGAGACCAAGAAACAGAGACAGGAAAGAAGAGGACATATGTGTATATATGTGTCACAAGGGACAATAAATTGAGTGAGAGTAAACATAACAATGTACAATTCATGACACAAATACAAAAGGGGAACATAATTGCAGGGGAAAAAAGGTATTGGGAAAAAAATAAGGTTCACGTAAATGAACAAAAAGAAAAATAATATCCTTAAGGTAATAAGTAACATGTAAAAAGTTCCATTAGAAATAGAGACAGCATACATTTTGAGAGTGGAGGTCTCTGTGTATAGGAAATAAATTAAACACACACATACAGTGCACACACACAAGCTCACGGAGGCCGCTGAACTGAGGCCATCATCAAATCACGCTGAGCATTGTTACATTTGAACAGGAGAGGCAGTGGGCCAGAAAGACCCTGTGTTAGTCTGAGAGAGGGTAAGAGAGGGAACAGTGCTCTGTGTTTGTATGTATTTGTGTGTGTGTGTGTGTGTGTGTGTGTGTGTGTGTGTGTGTGTGTATTTTGTGGTTGTGGGTGGAAGAGCAGGCTGGGGCGGGGGGATGGAGGGAAGTAAGAAGGAAGAGAAGGGGAAGAGAAGGAAGTGGCCACCAGACGCAGAAGAGGGGGGGGGGGAATAGAAGGACAGTAAAAGTGGCAAAACAACTAAAGAAAAGACAGGAAGGCTATGGGGGGACAGAGCAGAAGAAAAAAGAGAAAACAGAGGTTGAGGAGAGATGAAAAGTAAAGTGAAGCACGGAGGAAAGAAAAAAACAAGTAGGAGATTGGAGTGAAAAGAGAGAAGGGGGGTACGGAATGGCAAGGAGGCACCCATGGGAAAATAGAGGAAAAAGGGTTGAAAAGGTGGGAGGAGAGTAGAAGTGTGGAAAGGAGAGGGTGAAGTCATGGGGGAATAGCTCCTGTTGCCCATCCACGCTGCTGCTGCTGAATTCTTCCTGTTTGGCTTTCTAGATGCACGCTCTTCTGCTCTCTGTTTCTAACCCCTCCATGTTTCTTTCAAGAGGATTACACTCCATTCCTGGATGGATAGAGGGGATCGAGTGAGTGTGTGTGTGTGTGTGTGTGTGTGTGTGTGTGTGTGTGTGTGTGTGTGTGTGTGTTTTATTTGATAAATAAAAAAAGTAAAACACACAAGTGTGTATATTTATTTGAAGATGGATTGTCAGTCTTTAAATCGCACGAGAAGGTGAGAAGCAAAGAAGTGATGGAGAGAGAGAAAGACATGAAATAAAAAGGTCATTCTGTTGGTTGTGACCAGAGGGGGTATTTCATGCAGGGAAATTGCAGCGTATTGCTTTTGTGACAGAGGAAATGTAAACTGGCCGTGTGGGGGTGTGACCTCTCGGAGAGGAAGAAAGGGGGGACTAAATGGACACTAAACACCCCCTGGGAACGTTTTCAATTCCTAATGTAACTAAAAGAGGTATGTGGACTTGGTGGCAATAGCTGATTGTTCCTTTTTGAGTGGGTCACTGCTGAACATTTCAGAATAATGATGATGTCTGGGCTTCAGCGGAGGTTTGAAAGTCAGGTCAATGGTCAGGGGAGAATTTACCTCCTGGGAATGTCCAATACATTTTTGTGCACTGGAAACAATGAAATATATAATCAAAATGGTGGAATAAATTACATTTATAATAATTTCAATAATAATGCAATTTATTGACAATGTTTAAAAGTTATAGTTTGAGTAGAAGATAGGAAAAAAATATTGGTAAAAAAATGCCTCTAATTGATTTAATTATTATCATTCATCTTTGTTCCCTAAAATTCCAATAAATCATTTTTTTCCCCCTAAACATGAAAGGTTGAGTGATGCTGCTGATCTTGTATAAGCTTCTCAGGCAGTGGGGTCAGGAGCTTGTGGAAACAGTATAAGAGCTGCCACCTCCTGGTTTATTGAAGTATTGCAACGGTGCTGCTTGAAATCAGGAAATATAAAAGTGCCAGATACATCATCATGGGTGGTAGAGGCCCAGCAAGAAAAACAGTCGCACACAAAAAGTCGCACACAAAAAGTAACCATACATGTCCCATGTTTAGTGAACAAATGAGGGAAGCCGATATTAATTGTCTCACAATGAGAGTCATATGCAGAGATTATATTATATTGAGGAACATACAGTGATAAATATTGCAGTATCATTATGGGAAGTGATTCTGAAAATGATATATATAGCCTGTTGGGTAATATTCAATATATCTAACTGGTACATAATTGTTGCAAATAAATTAAAGTATTTTAAAAGCAAACAGTCTATTTATGGAGAAATTATGTATGAAATGAAAATATACAGTATATCATCCATGTCATAGTTCAGGTATACATTGACTGATGTCAATGTAACATTCTCTTGTGCAGCAAACCATTAAGGCAGAACTAAACAGTCTATAATGCGACATCAAAACCTTAACAGTTGACTGAGCCCAGTCACACCTTATCAATGCTGCGACATTTAAACACGAGCCTGGACATCACATCTGCACCATGCAAAACTAAAAAGTGATTTTATACCACTTACGCATCCTATGCAACACACACACACACACACACCCTTGCACACACACTCACACAAATAAATCCACACGCATGCATACACAGGTACAAGTTGTTTTCCTCACTTCCATTAACCCTACTTGAGACAAATTTAAAGCATGAGAAAAGGTGGATTCATAATTTTACTGCAAATGTGAACCTGCCACGCACACAAACGCACACATGGAGAGAGTGTGACATTATTGTATGAAAACGTTTAACATGATGCAAAACGTGATTGTGTTTGTGTGTGAGTGGTGAAGTAAAAGTGCCTGACTCTTTTCCATTACTGTTGATTAGTTAACCTTTAAGACACCAGACACTGGTCTTTAATAGGTCGCATGCTCCCCTCTCATTCCCCTGTCAGGAAATCAATAGAGTGACAGAAGAGAGAGAGGAGCGAGGTGAAGTTTGAAAATAATCTTCCGCTCTTGTCTGATTAATTGTGTGTGTGTGTGTGTGTGTGTGTGTGTGTCTGTGTGTGTTTGGATACTAGCCTTCTTGTCCGAATTACATTGTGTAAGTATTTGGACATTGAGGCATTTTCTTATTTCAGCTCTTTCACATTGGATTTTAAAATGCTGACTATCAGCTTGATTACAAGGCTTTCGAATCCATATTGGGTGACTATCCCTTTAATTGCTGCTGCTCTGTCCAAAATTGGGGAAACAATGTGTATACAGTCCTACACTGTCACCTGATATGGATGTGTACACACTCAGACCAAGTTGAAAATCAGCACTTAAAGCCGTCAGTCACGTACGTCGTTCAGTCACACACAGCATTTAGTTTTACTTTGTATCCCAAAAAAGAACAATGGATAAAGTGAAATAGAACTAAACTGAATTAGTTAAATGTTTTACTGTGAATTTAAAATAAAGGAAATTGTTGTTTATTATATAATACAATGCAATTATTTTTGGTTGTGGTGAACAAAAAAAATCGTATTGATGCTTATTCATGGTTGTAAATATGTTAATAGTTTGGAGACATATTTGCAACATTTTAAAGGAACAACAGCAACTACAGCACACAGCGAACACTGGGACAATGACTTCACATACAACAATAGACCATAGTGGAGACATGGTGTGGTGGATGGTGTCGTGCGGCCTGTGTTTTGGTGTTGAATTGATTTTCTCTTCTAATAAAATGACGTGGCTGCTAGTTTCCCATACAAAGCATTACATTTTCATTTGTTCAGGATCATGGCACCGGGACACTGCTGATTTGTCCCACGGATACGTCCACACACGCACGCACGCACTCATGCACGCACACACACACGCACGCTGGCACACACACACACACACACACACACACACACACACACACACACACACAAACTCACTCACTCACTCACAGCAGCACACACATCCAGGCACAGACGTCCTTTCTTCCATTCTTTTACTGTTCAGTCAATTATGATGTGTTCAGTATCACTGTTTCCCAGAGGTCATTATCCCTAAATCAATGTGGTCATTAAGAATAATGGTGGGTGGTGGATAGAGGGATGCAAGGAGATAGAGAGAGATAGAGCGGACAACTGCAACTGAGCCTGAACTTGTGTTTGAAATAAGGGATTAACAAAGTAAGGGGTAGTATAATGAAAGCAACCTTTTCCCATGGAAATTATACCTCCATAGTAACACAAATGTTTCCCATATTACGTTCTGGTGACAAACGTGGATAGAGGGTTCATTTTTGATTTTTTTTCACAGCAGAATTTGCAAGGAGCGGTGACAGGCTGTACATGTTCATTACAGAAACAGCATTAGAGACTTGGCAGCAAAGAGGAGGGGGAGGCACAGAAAGGAAGAGCGAGGGAGATGAGTTTTGGCAGCTTTAAACAGGCCAGTGGAAACTTAAACTGCCTGGTTGACATCTGGTGCCTCTGGTGGGCTCAGATCCTAATCAATAATGGAAGGAGTGGAGCGCACTGTTTCTCCCTCTTCTACTGTCTGTACCATCCCTCTCTCTCTCTCTCTCTCCATTCCCTGTGTAATCCATTGTTCTCTTCATCTACTGATTTCACCAATATCATTGATATCATTGAACAGTGATTTTGGAGGATGCTTGTTGTCAAATTCACTTTTTTTCAAATCTGTGAATATTTCCTTGCAAAACGCTACCTTTACGTACTCTGTGTGCTCTGAAAAACAAATCTACACAACTTAGACTCTGTAAACGGGCATGCTACTAGCTATGGCCACTCTTTATTTGAATACCCCTTTGTTTACATACCAGTTTACAGGGCCTAGGCTGTGTATGTACACCCACCATAGTTTTACCAGCACACAGTAGGGGGAAAAAAAATGGTGAGGAAATAGCTACTCACTGATTTCGAGAAAAAAAGGGATTTTGATAATAAGCATTCTCCAGAATCACTCAAGGCTCCACCTTTATTGGAACAGTTTTACATCAATGCTACCTCATCCAGGCAAATCGGACTACTTTGCATCTTCTGCTGCATGCTTTTGTAACAAGCTCTTGATGTGATCTTTATCTTACCGTCTTCCAACTTCTAGAAATTCCTCACCTTGGAGACCACCCCTCGAGTCGCGCCTCAACCTAAAAGTCCCCCCCCCTGTCAACCTGTGTGTCTTTGCTTGTATGCCCCCCCCGGACCACCCACAGCAACATATTATCCAGTTTCTGATTGCTTGTCTGATAAGTTACACGTCCTCTCCCCTATACAATATTCCACTACCCTTTTTTTCCATGTCTCGTCCTCCTCCTCGGTGAGACCCCCCACACCACTGGCAGATTGTTGTGCTATCATCCCACTCCTCTTCTTCTGTCAGAATCCCCCTGGTCACTCTTAAGGTTTCAAACTCCATTTGTCTGATCTATAGGCCTCTCCTTGGCCAAGGACTCTGAAGTGGTTTGGACAGTTGTAGACAGCTTGTTGGAAGGCCAGCTGCCACATATCCCACTTATGTATTCATCTCTACATTGATTAATGGACAGCAGGGTCACGGGTCAACCTTTTATTGTGAAAGAGCTTGACCCGAAAACAAATACATACTGCAATTTTTTTTCCAGGGCTGATACCTGACTCTTGTGTTTTGATCAAAGTGTCAATAGTTAAAGGGCAAGTAGGATCATCTTTTTTCTGGAGCAGTTGGCCAAAAACTTGTGTTAAATATTTGATGAACATTCATTTGAAGGCTACTTAATGTGTGTTAATGGCTTGTCAAATACATTTAAAAGGATAGTTTTGCTTTCACTCCACATGTTCTGACAGGGTCTTCATCGGTTCTGTGTATCATGTTTCTGTGGTGTGTGTGTGTGCAATGCTCCATTTTATGTAGTTTTACTAATACAGTACACATGATTTTGTGATTTGTGTAAGAAACAGATGATTAATATGCAGATGTAAGTTCAGACTGTTTGAAAAAGGGTCCAGGGTCCACGACTGATGCTACAAAACCATAAATATTTATGTTACACACTCTAGGGGAAAAGTTTCCAACAAAACTAAAGATTGGGAAATGTATATACAGGGCTTCACTATATATTTTGTGTCAATACTTTACGGAGTGCAGATATTCCATAGAGTCTTCTATAGAATAATTGAAACTTCATTGATCACAATTTGAGCCTGTCAGACTGTGGAAAACATATTATCTAAAGCTACTTCAAGGTGAATAAAAAAGTGAAAACAGTGTGTTAAGAAGTACTGGATTCTCATGTCAGAAACAGGTTTTAGTGTAAGATGTGATTTGCTTTATCAGTAGTCCTGGGGACAAGTATGCACCCTTGAAAGCTATATCCGTTAGGGATATATCCAACAGAGATGCTAATAACAAAACATTAAAAAAGAAAATATATAAAAAAAGTTTCATATCTGTTGCAGACTGTAACCTACTGAGAGAAGCTACTATATGTGTATACAGTAGGATTGGCAAATAGGGAAAATATGCGGTCGTGACACATTATATCATGCACAACAAGTTGATTTTGCAAATAAAATGCAGACACAGGCTTGTAAACAATTGTATTTGGGCTTATAATGCGCAGCCTGTCAACAGTAAGGGAAAAAATACACAACGTGTGTGACCCGACGCTCAGCATCTTGCTCTGCTGATTGGCAGTAATGCTATTTAATCAAATGTCAAACAGCACAGGTTTATGATACACAAGCCAACCTTTGAATCACTGCAGCAAGCGAATGGAATCCGTGAGCACACACAAACAAAGATACTGACACACACACAGGGGCTTAAGCGTGCACATACACCGAATGCTTTGACTGAGCAGTCAAAGCTTTTGAGTCAATAATTTTGATATCAGAAACACTATTCTGTCCATTGTGTTTGTGTGTGTGTGAAAGAAAGGGAAAAAGTCATCACTCGAACGTCTTGTTTATATGCTTGTCATTTATTCGCTGTCTGCCGTATATATCCGTAGAAACATTCTCACATTTCAAACGCTCCCCTGCCATTTCAGAAATAATTGGCCAGTTCCTTGTGCTGAGCCGACTCCACGTCCAGCAGAGTTTTTTTTCTTACACACGCAACAGAGCTGCCAAAGCGCTCTTTCCTTTTTTCTGTCTCTCCCTCTCTTTTCCTGCTGACAATGTGTCAACATGTAGATGACAGCAACAATAACAATAACACCGGTCTGTGTGAATGATTGAGATCTCACTTTGGTCCAGTGCCATTCAAGATACATTACAATGAAATATAACAGGGTACACTACAGAGCAGTGCAATCTATTATGTAGAGCTTGCAGTACGCACTTGTGGGTTATAGCAATGATTGAAATTATTCAAATGAAATGGATAGCCCTTTTATTTTTTAATGTAAAATTGTTACCTTCAACTTTTAACCTCAAACCAATTATTTGGAATCCTTATTGCTCAAGATCTATGTATAATAATATAAGCATGCACTCCAGAACAATGTTCCTTTCTATTCACGCGCATGTGTGCACTTGTGTGCTTATTACAGTGAAAAACACTGCGTTTGGACATTTATCCTCATGTTGAATCAAGTCAAACTCCCACGCCAAGAACTGCTGAGCAAAAGGTAAATTAGAAAAAAAAAACTGAAACTCATTGACTCCGTTTTGGTTTTCTCCCCAGGCTCACTTCTTTCATTATCTCCTCATTTGTTCCTGTCCCCAAAGTGGCTCAAAGAACTACACACCCACTTTCAATCTCAGGAGCTGTCAAAGCAGAATTAATGAAAAAAATAAAGTAAAGTATGTGCAGCCACCATGGCCTTCACTACTAAAGAAGAAAAAAAATAAAATGGGTTATATGCAGCAACATACACACAGAGAGAATACCTAACCCTCAATAATACCACTGTTTTCAATGCAGTACCAATTAACAACTAAGTTATGTGTCCATCAACTGTTATCTCATGTCCATGTCTGTCTGTTGTCACAAGGACACATTATTGGTGGTGCATTGTGCTTTAAACATTTTAAAAATCTTGAATTCATAAATAATAATCACTCACAAGGTTTGTTCACATTGACAGTGTAATAAATAAATATTACCCTTTGGGCTAAAAAGCTGTATGGCCAAAGGGCTTGATCCATTATCAGATATGGGTCACTCATGTGCTTTGTACTTGAAGGTTGAGTCAGTGATTCTGGACAACAATTCAAAATCAGTGAATATCTCCTCATAAATAAGCTTCTTGTCCATGCTGTGTGTCCATGCTTATTTGCTCAGCTTATGCTTTGTAAATTGGCATGTTGCTAGCTACTTGGGCCCCCTTTGTTTACTTATAAGTTTACAAAGCCTAGGCTGTGTCTCAACAACAAGCATTCACCAGAATCCCTGACTCCTCCTTTATTAAGTAATAGCATTCAAGTTATTTACTTTAAAATTAATTTGATCTGGACGCACTCCGGTAGCCTAGTCTAGTGGGTAGAGCGTGTATAATATAGACTCAGTCCTTGTCGCAGTGGCCGTTGGTTCAGATCCGACCCGTGGACCTTTACTGCATGCCATCCCCCTCTCTCTCTCCCCATTTCCACTCTGTCAGTATCTCTTTGAAACTATCCAATAAAGGTTAAAAAATATATTTGAAAAAAATAATATAGGGGAAGGTGGGGTGATTTGTGCAACTTTTTACTCAAAGTGATTTTAAAGTGAGGCCTTGACAGTTATGTCTCCAACTCAAATATGTACATATAGTTCAGGATGTTGTGCATCCCTGGCAATAAAAACTTTGGATCTGGAATAAACTGTTTAAGAAATATAGCTTTCGGAAAAAAAGTTGTCTTGACGCACAAATCACCCCACTACGTGGGGTGATTTGTGCGTCATTGTGTCACAATGACAAAGTCACCATCATCATCTTTCTGGCCATCTGAACTCTCATCAGTGGTGTCGTTAAGTGGAATTGAGATGTCACTCTCTTCTGAGCTACTGTAGACAATCACTTTCTTTTGGTGACCAGCGTATACAGCCATGCCACTGGCACAACTCTCAGGGTAACACTTTACAATAAGGTACACAAAATTGTAGTAGCTACTACATACCTACTACATAGTTTTTTTTTTTGCGCTACCTATGTGTTAGGTAGCACAAAAAAAAAACCCTATGTGTTAGGTAGCACATAGGGTTTTTTTTTTGTGCTACCTATGTGTTAGGTAGCACAAAAAAAAAACCCTATGTGTTACCTACTACATAGTTTTTTTTTTTGCGCTACCTATGTGTTAGGTAGCACAAAAAAAAAAACCCTATGTGTTAGGTAGCACATAGGGTTTTTTTTTTTTGTGCTACCTATGTGTTAGGTAGCACAAAAAAAAAACCCTATGTGTTACCTACTACATAGTTTTTTTTTTTTGCGCTACCTATGTGTTAGGTAGCACAAAAAAAAAAACCCTATGTGTTAGGTAGCACATAGGGTTTTTTTTTTGTGCTACCTATGTGTTAGGTAGCACAAAAAAAAAACCCTATGTGTTACCTACTACATAGTTTTTTTTTTTTTGCGCTACCTATGTGTTAGGTAGCACAAAAAAAAAAAACCCTATGTGTTAGGTAGCACATAGGGGTTTTTTTTTTTGTGCTACCTATGTGTTAGGTAGCACAAAAAAAAAACCCTATGTGTTACCTACTACATATTTTTTTTTTTTTGTGCTACCTAACACATAGGTAGCACAAAAAAAAAAACTATGTAGTAGGTAACACATAGGGTTTTTTTTTTGTGCTACCTATGTGTTAGGTAGCACAAAAAAAAAAAACCCTATGTGTTACCTACTACATAGTTTTTTTTTTTTGTGCTACCTAACACATAGGTAGCACAAAAAAAAAACCCTATGTGTTACCTACTACATAGTTTTTTTTTTGTGCTACCTATGTGTTAGGTAGCACAAAAAAAAAAAAACTATGTAGTAGGTAACACATAGGGTTTTTTTTTTTTGTGCTACCTAACACATAGGTAGCGCAAAAAAAAAAAAACTATGTAGTAGGTAACACATAGGGTTTTTTTTTTGTGCTAACTAACACATAGGTAGCACAAAAAAAAAACCCTATGTGCTACCTAACACATAGGGGTTTTTTTTTTTGTGCTACCTAACACATAGGTAGCGCAAAAAAAAAAAAACTATGTAGTAGGTAACACATAGGGGTTTTTTTTTTTGTGCTACCTAACACATAGGTAGCACAAAAAAAAAAACCCTATGTGCTACCTAACACATAGGGGGGTTTTTTTTTGTGCTACCTAACACATAGGTAGCGCAAAAAAAAAAAAACTATGTAGTAGGTATGTAGTAGCTACTACAATTTTGTGTACCTTATTGTAAAGTGTTACCCTCTCAGAAATGTACTTTGCACTAGTTGCTCCGTGCTTGTGGAACCAACTGCCACCTGACAAATGTGATTCCCCCTACATTTCTGCCTTTAAATCAAGGCTCAAAACCCATATGTACACCCTGGTGTTTCCTCCCCATTAACTATCTTACCTCTGCACTACTATCTGTGTTTATGTGGATGTATGGGCTTTACGTCTTTTATTTTGGTTATTGTTATTGTACCTTCATTGTTTACCTACTGAATGCACTATGTACAGCACTTTGGACAGTGCAAACTGTCATAAATGTGCTTTTATAAATACATTTTACTTACTTACTTACTTATAACTCACCCAGGCCCTTGCGCACAAATCACCCCATCCCCAGAATTTTGGATAATAGGCATGATGCAGCAATTTAGGGTTGACATTGTGCTAACTATATAGACTCAAAGTGTAGCATACCAAAGCACTAAAACATGTGTCAAATGTTTTCAAACGTGTCTATAATTGTTCAGACACAATAATCAAAAAACCTTGATCATGGAAATTTTACTTTGAAAGGCAAAACACAGTTTTTTGAGCTTAAATGTGCTTATATCTTATTCCTTGTGTCTCCCTTCTTTACAGGATGAGTCAAATGGATGGCTCTTCTTAAATATGTGGTCACATTTCCAATTTCTTCCACGGTTTTCTAGAAACAAGGGGTTTTGCAACTTCCAAAACGCACAAATCACCCCACCTTCCCCTATATCTATTATTATTATTATTATTATTATTATTATTATTATTATTATTATTATTATTATTATTATTATTATTATTATTATTATTATTATTATTATTATTATTATTATTTTGTTATTATTATTTCTTAAAATTATTCCACTCTTTAATATGTTTATGTATATATTTGTTTGTGTTTTTCTGCAGTAACTTACGATGACCTTGGATGGCAGTGCTATATTTATATAAGCAAGCCTTCCGCACACAAACACATGCTGAATATAACTGGAAAAAGAGCTGCTGCTACTCCAGTGCATCTAATAATTGAATGGCACTTCAACCCAGAATTATTCCATGACTCCTCCACTCTTCCGTCATGTGCAATCCTGCCTAAAGGGCTATGGAATAACCATGATAGAAAAAGGAGAGGAGCGGTGAGGTGAAGTGCCCCATATCATAGCTGAAAAAGAGGCCCTGAGCTATGGGATTTCTATGGATGAATCGTATCTATGCACAGTTATGAGTAGTTGGATTTGAGCCTCCTTGACATTTACCTGGAGAGCTTTCCCTGCCATATTTCTCCTCACCTTCCATTTATCCACCTGTGCTCATGCAAATTCCTTCCTCTAGTACAGTTGAAGGCATTTATTGTGAATCGCAAAAGTTACGATAGTTCTACCACAACCCACATTTTTTAAATGCTAAACTGCTTAAGTGATATTTAGGACATTGGCAGTGATATACTGCCTGGCTGCTAGTGATTGCCTTGAATATGGGGATGTAAATTCAGTTAGAGGATAGAGATCACACACACACTTTATTGTGTTAAAGCTATAGTGCGTAACTTTTTCATAACCACGGATGTCCGCTACATTGAAGCCATTGCCAAACAAGTTTACACAAAGTTGATTAAGCCTATCAGCTCCACAAAACTCTCTCTGTATTACTCAGTATGGCAGCATTGAACAAACTGGTGTCTCTCCCCCCCCCCCCTGTTATTATGTTCATTGTTATGTTTTCGAGATATGTTGATTTAACTTTATTGATCTGACTGCAGTTTGTGGTTCTGTTGAAATGTATGGCATTGTATTGTTGAGAGGTGTTGCTTTTAGTCCGTCCACCCCATTTTATTTAATGAGAGGAGATTAAATACTTCGGCAACTCAGCTTATGTGTTTGCTTGCATTGGTAGCAAACAGCAAATATAAACAGCTAACACTATTGTACGGGATTGGTGTGGTTGGAATAAAAAAAAAAATAATGGTATGGAGTAGGGGAGAACGGGGTAATGTGAGACACTTTTTACATTTGTTCCCCTCTAAGCGAGCTAAAATGATTTATCAGTCAAATTTGAATAATGGATTCATTAAATGAGGGCACAGACACTGTCTCACTTTACCCCACAGCATTTGTCTCACTTTAACCCACTGCCACAATTTGAGAAAAAACTACCTCTCTCAGCAATTCAGGCTAATCTTCAGTTATTATCATCACATGGTTTCATATGTTGGTAGTTCATCAACATGTATGATAGAGGTTTTTCCTATCTGAATCAATTTGCTTTGGCACAACAATCAATTAAGTTGACAGGAAGAAAATGTACTTTTACATGCAAAAAAAGTTTTTTTGTGAAAGAAACAAGCTTACAACATCACCATGAGGTCCTCTCTTTCATGGCCGAGTGGAAATGAGAGGGGCTTGGAAACATATATCTCACATGACCAAAAATGTGTTCCATTGCCTAGATACAGGGGGTGTCTCACATAACCCGATGCCTCACATTCCCCCGTTATCCCCTACTAGATTTAGCTGTGGTTGAGATTCAAGTTTCAAAATGTGTTTACAATTGGCACATCATTGGTATACATTTTAAGTATGTGAGTCAAACTGACTACAGCTGTTCTGCTGGAATTAGTAGAAAACTAACTTTTCAGAGCCAATTTCCTGCCTACAGGCCACTAAATTAATAAATTAAATCACACAATTTACAATATGAGTCTTAACATTTTTTAAATACATAACGAAATAATTTTTTTATCACAACATTTGAATTAATTTGCAGTAATCAATAAAATACACAGCTGAACTAGTACCTGTAAAATATGCAAACAAATATATGACACAATTAAGCAGGACAAACTTATAAATATTAAACCAAAAGAGAAAAAGAAAAAAAAGGATACTTTCAGCAGCCATTTCCAGCCATCCTAAATGCACTCATAATTCCCTCTGATAGTACCCTGGGGAACAACTTTGCTTCCAATCTGTGTCACATACTTTATACATTCTCACACACACACACACACACACACACACACACACACACACACACACACACACACACACACACACACACACACACACACACACACACACACACACACACACACACACACACACACACACATGATCCTGCTGCATCCTGTGACTAAAAATGAAGAGTTGCTTAATCGGCTGCGTCAGTACCCCAACCAGCAGTAATGCAATATCTCCAGTGTGCATTCTGATCAATGGAGGAGTGCAGAGACACAAGCTGGCAGGGTTAATGGGCCCCATTCCACTTAAATACCATATGAGTGACTCTGGGGAAACAGAGACGGAGGGAGGCAGAGAGAAGGGGTGGGGAAGGGCTGGGGCTTTGATTGAAAGATGGAGTAAACAGTGTAGAGAGGGAGGAAGAGAGGATATGATATGGGGAGGAAAAGAGGTATGAGGGGAAAATAGGGGGAAAGGGGTGAGAAGGAAAGAAAGAAAGGCAAGAGAAAGGGGGAGAAGGAGGATAAATAATTGAGGAAGGGAAAATGGAAGCAAAGAGGACTAGAGCTAGAAAAATAGAATGGGGTAAATAACAACATGGCAAGATGTAGAATTGACAGCTAGTGTACACTTTCATAGCTGTGTCTCACTTGAAAGGATTTTCTCTTTTTTGCTTATCAATTAATATATTGAATATACAGTATCTGCCTTCAATCCCAATCTTAATATTTATACATTTTATTCCATAATTATATGCTGTAATATATAATTTGATATTCAAACTGAATAATGAAACGTTAGTCTCACTATTGAGAGACTTTGACCAAACACTGAGCCTGGGGCCTGCAGTTTGTACACACACTGCGCAAATATGTACACACACAAATGCACGTACGCACACACACACACACACACACACAAACACACACACACACACACACACACACACACACACACACACACACACACACACACACACAGTATCTATGTGTCTGCATGCATGGGTTGAGCTAGCTGCATCTGTGAACACTGATACCAGCATTGATCCAACCTGGGTCTTTGTAATGGACTCCAATAACAACTCCATTACTGCTGGCACACTGATTAGTGTGTGGGGCCGACTATAAAATTAGCTGCAAAAAAGCCCTCCAGGATGCGCACACACACACACACACACACACACACACACACACACACACACGCGCGCATGCTTACAGATACTACTCACATTCTATCCAATCAGGTACAGGGGAAAATATATGCATGGACATAGGCATTACAAATTCAAACAGACGAGCGCACACACACACACACACACACACACACACACACACACACACACACACACACACACACACACGCTTTGTCAATAATCATTCAGCATGCAGACAGAGATTAGCTGGCTACAGGAGAACAAAGGTGTCCCCTCCATTGGCAGCCCCACATCCACCTCGTCAAATTTAAGCCAAGATATTGATTTCCCTTAACTCCTCTCTCTCTCACTCTCACTCTCTCTGTCTCTATCTCTATCAACCATCCAACTATAACACACACACACACACACACACACACACACACACACACACACACACACACACACACACACACACAGTCACTTCTCCCTTTCACTTGAATGCCACAGAAGTCCATATGCAGTGAGGAGGAACAGGGGGAATGCGTTTAGTGACATGCCAACAACTGCATGCACACAGACACCCCATGATCACTTTCTTTGAACCATAGTTCAGCGAGGGATATGTGTATATCTGTCGCCTGTTCTTTTTCTTCCATAGGCTCAGAGTGGGGCCCAGTCCAGGTTGTATCGGGGAGTAAAAACCACAAGGCAAATTAAATCAATGGGCTTCCCACTGGCAGATGGCTCACTTTAACACTCAGTTAGCCTTTAGATAATTGAGGCGTTGACTCTGCGGCGCTCGTAAAGAAACGGATGGCTTTTTCATACGTTTGACTGGAATAGATCAGCAGAGGTTAAATAAATGAAATCCCATTTGTCAGGGAGAGGAACCCTGGTAATAATAAATGTCCCCCCCCCTCCCTCTCTCTGCAAACACCTCCACTGTTTGGCCTCATAAATAGAGAAGGAGGGAGATGTTACCCACTCGCCCCAGCCATCCACACAAGCCTGGCCACAACACCAGTTGGCCATTGATAGGGTGGCCCTGCTTAATGAAACGCTCCTTCCCTTTCCCTTCTCTCCGCTTGTTTTTTTTCTTTCCCGGGCCCTCCTCCCTCCTGCACGCAGTGTGATAAGTAGCGAACCAGCGAAGCCTGTAATTACAATCTTACCGAGGAACCCTGGCCCAATCTGTGTATAAATCTCACCATCCAATTACAAGATGTAATAATTTTGCAGTCAAGCTGGTAATGAGGTCTAATACTCATGCATGTGATAATCCCCCCTGGATGCTGACTCTATCAGATGTTAGCTTTGTAATTATACTGGCAGAAAATCATTATTTCATGTTCAGCAGAAAAATGGGCTTGGTGGGGGGAAGTTAATTTTCTCTATGCTCTGTGAAGCATAGACTAAATTTTAATGATCTAATCATTACCCCCCGACTATCCCCGGCTGCAATTGACCCATGTTACTTGTGTGAGGCAACATTTTCCTCGTTTAAGAGTCCCTGATACGCAGCGGTTTGCCAGGTAGGAGCCTTTTCATTTAGTAATTATACCACAATAAAACTATTATGCTAATGATATGGAAATCGATATCGTTGGGCCGCAGTGTCGTTTAACAGCTGCACGGAACATAAATCACATTTTTAATTGTAAGCTGTTAACATTTCCACATTATTGCTTTGTGTTTTTTTTCCTCTATAAGTGTGTGTGTGTGTGTGTAGTTGTGTGTGTGTGTGTGTGTGTGTGTGTGTGTGTGTGTGTGTGTGTGTGTGTGTAGGTGTGTGTGTGTGTGTGTGTGTTATAGTTGAATGGTTGATGCCAACAGTAAGCAAAAAGGTCAACTGCTGGTGTCTATGTGAGGTGAGAACATCTCTGTTTCATCCTCTCTTGCTCTCTCTCTTTCTGCTGTTGACAGAGTGAGAGTGCATGGATAGTGACTGTGATCTATACAGTTTAAACGAGCAAATACCAAAGGCATAAAACATCCTATATTATAGATCAATTTTACCCTGGGTGTAATTGTACCAGCCCGAGTCATGTGATAGTCATCAAATTATAATACAAATAATTTAGAATAGTTTCAAATACTTTATTTTATTTTTGATGTGTTTTTTAGCACTTGTTCAATGTTCTTTACAAATATTTTAATAATGTACAGTTTGTTATTGTACTGTTCTTGAACTACTATGACATTGTAATGAATGCATGTTAAAATCACACTCCAAGTTTGCAACACAAAACATGTCACAGTTTTTAGTCGAATAAACAGATGCTGCAGAAATGAGAGGAAACATAACTTTACTCTAGTGATAGTTTGCTAGTTCTGATTTTCCGATACTAATGTAATGTTCCAACCCTTATCTAGTAATGCTCAAACTGTAAAATGCGTGACAATGAACCTATAATTACTGAAATAAATGATCATTATACAGTATATTCAAAGAAGGCCCAGAAATGGCCTGGATTGAAGAATAACTGATGACCGGTCATGGTTTTGGAAATATTTTGAGTTACTTTGAAGGTTTAGCCTTTATACCCATTCAATGAATAGAGTGTAGTGTTAAAGAAGCATTAATGCATACACTACCATTGATGACATTTCCTGAAAACCATTTGCACTACGGTCAAAAAAATATTTGATGTTTGAAGGTGCTACAAGGATCTTTTAAATATTTCTGAAACAGCCATATCTTTCCTCTGATGAGCATACATTACATGTAACAGCAAACAAAATTTTCAGTGCAAAGATTGCTATTTTTATATAGTCTTTCTAAATGCTTTTGTCACGGGTCTGCTCACCCGCGAACAACAGCTGGCGTAGTAAAAACACTACCACTTTTGTCCAAAGTGGGTGCAATAACACAACCTGAACGTTCCTCGGAGCACCTTTTAAGTATTTGATCAAAAATAAACATAGTATTATAATGATGGTAAGTATAATAAAATAAGCAAAATTGCGACAACACAACAAGGTAGCTCCCTAGTGCAACCGTTTGTGTATTTACATAAGTTTTAGGTATATTTCCGTTTCATCAAGGAGAGTATCGTGCACTTCCATTGATTTGACACTGTTTAATGCAGTACATATTGCAGACTCTCAGTCATGTGTGTCTGAGATGTTTCAGGTTATTCAGGTTACCACAGGACCACAGTAAAGCAATTGTAGCAGACCCCCGATAAAAAAACAAAACAACAACAACTACAAGACAACAGGATGCTTACAACACCACATGAGCAGACAGCAGAGAGAGGTGTAACGAAACACAGGGGGTGTCAGGGAGTAAAGTAAAACGTGAGGCATGCAGGCGGGGCGATAAAATCTGAGCTCAGCTGTCCAGGGGTCGCGGCTGGCGGAGCACGAGATACGGTGGTTAATAGAGATGATTGATTATAGTGGGGGCGAGACTGAAACACGAGAAATTATTAAACACATGATCTGCTTCTTTCACAAAAAAAGCTGTTTTTTGTTGTTGTGGATGTGATAGAGCCAGATACAAATGTTTATACTGTAGATAATACACAGACAAGTAAATACTAAGGCCAGGCTCTTCTGACAAATGTTGGCCTAATCTGAATGTCGGTAAATGTCAGAGATTACACAGTGTTCCGTGTCCCAAGTAAAGTTCACTGTTGATACATATCCTGTTTTTTTTTTATTTTGTTTTGCAGTTTTAGGCGTTACGCCAAAAGCTGACCTGACCAGTTGACATGAAGATTAATAAATGAATGCAAGGGGATTTTTTTTACCGCATGTGATTAAGTTATCTTACTGCAGCGTAGTGTCACTGTTCAAAGATGATACATGTTTTAATAAACACGCATATCGTTGCCTTTTTGTTACAATTGCTGTTGTCTATGTTATCATAAAAGTATACAGAGGCAATATCAAAGGACAATATCAGATTGCTTCCTTTACCGCTTTATCAATATGTAAATATTATTGGCACGCACTTGTGTTATAACACACACACGTGTTTTAGGAAGAAATAGCTCAAAGCAGATCGTAGGAATTACATTGTATTTCATTCAATTGGACAAGGATGGTCCCAAACGCAAAATTAAACTCCTGAATATTTATTCAATAGTGATATTTTACCTTAAAGAGATCACATATTTTTGAAAGCCATTTTTATTTTACACATTTGAAACTTTGCTTGTGCCCTTGACATGATTGTTGGCGTATGAGTATAGCATCACAATCTAAGAAGATTATGTTTTCACATGTGGTCCCTCAAGGAGTCATATTGAAATCAGCATGCATTGCGCACTGGGGCGTACTTCACCTTTTTCTCGGCATGATGGATGTGCATCCTACAACAAAGTGATAAGAGTCATTATTTGATGATCAACCATCCATTGTATGGCACACATTTAGCAGTCCTAAATAAGGTTCACTAAATCATGCCAATGAAGTGATGCTGTAGTATAATATTACATCAAATAGTGGTATCTGACACTCAAGATTTGGATTAAATTTCCTGTTTGTGATGTGTTCATTGCGACTGAATTTACTTGAATAAAATACTGGAAAAAACACAGTATTGGCTTTTTGTTTGCCTGTTTGTTATCATATTTGTTATACACAGTATTTACCATTCAATTCAGTACTACTACTATTTCAAATGCTCAGGATAGTCTGTTGTTAGAGGGGGATGCGCACAGTTACTCTTACTTCCTACTATATGTTATTTAATGTTATTCAAGGCTCTCTATATGTGCATCTGGCATCCACGCCTTGTGAAATTTATTTATTGAAAGTTTTGGTCACACATGGAAAGTTAAGCAGATGGTGCATCTACAGCACTCAGACGCTAGTGCACGGACACACGCTCATGGACACACACATGCAAACACACACACAAACGCACGCACACACACACACACACACACACACACACACACACACACACACCAGTATTAAGAGAACCAGGGAGCGCCCCTTTGTATCCTCCTTGTCTCCTCTCCTCTGCTGCTCTCCATTCATCCCCCACTTCGCCTGATGCCGTTATATGTATTATCTTTATGCCTGCCCATCTCTGGACACCGACGCCTCTTGTTTCGCCATTTTAAACAGATCTAATCAGCAGTGTGTTAAACAAGAGTGGATCTTTTATGCATTGGGTGTTAGGACAAGCAAATCACCGCTGTAGATCAACCGAATAAACAACTCCACCCTGATTCAATTACAACAGCTGGGGTCTGTGCTTTTATCTGGCGCGGACATCATTTCAATCAAAATGTAAAATAATCCAATCCAATAGCCGAGATAGGATACAGACTGCTGAGCTTAGTTGTTTTATTTAAAAAAAGAGAAAGAAATACAAGGCATGCTCTCCCCGCTCTCTCTATTTCCTTCTGACAGCTATCAAGAAGTTCCCATTCCCAAACTCCATTACCTTGTGTAATAGCATTCAAAACCGAATTGAAAGGAAGGAGAGGGAAAGATTGTTGGCAATATTTTTTTATACTCAAAGCTGTTTTCTAAGACACACCCGGGTGCACTTTTATTCATTTAATTAACAGTAGCATAACATTTTTCTTGTCCCCCCCTCGTATACTTCCCTTGCCCTTTTGTCTTACAGGCAACAGCAATTAATGTGTAAGATCATACTTAGCGGGAATTGAAAAGTCGGCAAAGGCGGTATTAATGTTAAGTTAATGTAAATGTTTTCTGAGTAAGTTATGGATTTGATGGCAATAGGATACAGGCCACTGCACTTTAGCCCCCTTTAATTAACTGAGCAGAATGCACCATGACAGAATATTTGGAGCAATCTCGAGCAGGAAGAAAGAGAGAGAGAGAGAGAGGCAGCACGAGAGAAGGAGAGAGTGATTTCTCACAATAATAATGTTCAAGGAAATTGAATCTAGGAGAATGTTCAACAATGTTAATAATATGGCTTGGTCTATCTACAATAACGTAATCTAATAGAAAGCAATTAATTTAGGACACAGGCCACTGCACTTTCTACTCATTTAATTAACACATAGGATGTTTGCAAGGAGTTGGAAAATAAAGCTTTCTAAAGTATTACACCTCCCCTGTCACGCCATGAGATGTGGTGGCTAACCTCTCTCGGAGGTAAATTATACATAGTGTAAACTGTAATTGAACTTGTTGACTATTTTTCTTATACATATGTAATATACTATACTATGTGCTTGTACTATTGTTTGACTTCAGTGTATAGTTTGAGTTAAGTATACTTTATTGCTTTTTTAAGAGGTCACAAACAGACCAGTACATACTTTACTAGACATAATCATGCACGTTTTACACTCAAGGCAACAAGAGTTACAATAATAAAGTATTAAAGCGTATGGGTTTATGTAGATACACATTAGTTGATATCCTAATATGAGTCAAGGGTTGCACATAATTACACAAATAACTGCAACTTGTAAGCTACCGCTTACTCACTTTTACTCTATTACTTACTTACTTACTAACTTACTCCTCTTCGTCCCCTATGGGACATATAAGGCTTCAATGAGCACTCTCCATTGCATTCTGTCCCTGGAAGCATGTTGGGCCTCTCCCCCTTTTACTCTATAGCATTTGGCAATGGGCAGCAAACAGATTGTATGTATAGCCAAATTATTTATAATGGCCTTTAAAGAGTACCTTGATTTTGTATATGGGAGATGTTTGGATACAACCAAATGGATCATCAAACCCAAACAATAAACTGAAATGTTTAAACTGAGACAAAACTCAGCCTAAAGATCTCTGTCTAGCGGCAGTCCCTTAAGGGATTGCATCTCTATACAGCCCAAACTAAACCATATATACTGTGGCTAACCTCCACATAATATTGGGGAAGCATGAGGTTAGCCCAACACTATTGGGTGTGCTCAGCCATGTATGGCAAATGTAATGAAACCTTGATGCCTTGCCTTTGTGGAGCTTTTTTGACTACCTCAGTGATCACTGCCAGTACGTTTGGCAAGGATCCCCAAAGCCGTCTAACTTTGTCCCTTTGGTGAAGTTCAGGAGGTCAACTCATTCTCTATTCTCAGGCCGTGTCCGAACTGCCATACTAGCGTCCTACATCCTACATACTCACCATCTATATACTGCATACTCTCTACTCAAAGATCGATTGTGTATGCGAGCTGCGTCGAAACGTTCTCAGTTGAAGTATACTCAAGCGATGAAGAATTTCTTCTTCTTCTTATAAGATTCAGGCAGTTTAGACACTGTTAAGCGTATAACCGCCCTCTACAGGTTAGATATTGAACTAGATTTTTACAGTCCTGTGTTCATCATCTGTGTTTTAGACCTCTTGTTTTATAATAATTATATTTTGAGGCGGAGGATCCCTCCGACGCTCTCTGTCCGGCTCATCAGCACTCAGCTGTCTGTGAGTTGAGCTGGACGAGCCGCGGTGTGTGGAACAGCGATCTGTTCTAATCTCTCTCCACTATCAGACTCACTTCACCCATTTCACTTAGTGACTCTAATGTTGTGAGGTATTTATCTTCATCTCTTATCTATTGTAAGAGTTTATGAATGACTGCACGTACATCTGTCAGATCGCGGAACCCCAAACAATGTTGTTGCCTAGCAACTTGCTCGAAAATATTTCATTTTCCTGGGCGGGTAGAATTGACCCAGTGCATTGTGGGGCGGTTGAGTAGGAAAAGTATACAATCGATTCATACCCAAAATCTTCCCGGAAGTTAGTACTCATCCGGGAATTTCTCACATACCCAAACTCGCATACCCAACCGTCACATACTCAAATTGAAGTCAAAATGAGTATGAGTAGGACGTTAGTATGGCAGTTCGGAAACGGCCAACTTCTTCTGATTCAGTTGATTTCTAACCAGATAAAGCCTCCAACTGCATGTCTGGATTCACCAGGTTAATCTGGTAACTTCTGAACCTTTTGTGTATGAGGAAAAAGACAAGCTAGCAAAGACTGGTCTAGGGGTCTTCATTTGTCTCCTTTCCCTGATGAAGTACGTTAAAAAATATGTTCTTATAAGCTCTGTGTACACACACCTGTACACCGGAGGAATTCAAAGAGACTAGAGAAATAGCAAAAAAGTGTTTGAGAGAACACTCAATGCAATGCAGATTTATGCACGCCTTCATTCCTGGCTTGCTACCTGGCACTGTTTGGACCTGTACAAAGTTGCCAGGTTGGTATTTGTGAATCCCTGTATTAGAGTAAACTCTGGTGCCTGTCTTTTAAAAAAAACAAAAAAGAACATGAGTGTCTTTAAAAAAAACAAGAACATGAGGGAGGTCCCAAGAGCCAGTTTCTATAACCAGGGGTCAGCTAACCTTTGACTACCATCCCATATTTACCAGACGCCTACACTTTGACTAACAGGTGGTGGGCCAATGTTGATGGCCCATTCAGCTCATTCCGATGGACAGGCCCCATGGATACAGGTGCAGCCAGCAGGCACTTGTCCATATATGAGCTCCCCTACCATGCATGCTTCTCATGGATATTAACTCAAATTGGATGGGCTTGTATTAGAAAAAAAGTTGTGAAGTACTAATGCAGAAGGAACCTCTTACATTTTAAATATCGGACAAATGTCTCGTTATGCTGTTAACAGTTTCCTCTGATGTATTAATGTTGATTACTGGTTTGGGGGGAAAGCACATACAAGGGCAGACATTGAAACTTCTTCTTGTCATTATCAGTTCCCACACACATATTGACTATTGGAAAGACAATAACACACTTAACACTACATTTTTTTATTGAATTGTACCTACATGGATTTTCTCTGCCTCCATTTTTTTAACACGGGCATTGTAAAGGTTATTTAAGTAAGGAGAAGGAGGGGAGGCAACACTGACTGCCACTTCTCCAGCTCCCTCACACCCAAACAAGCATTTTATAATTCATCACCGGGCCATGACAGATGAGTCCTGCTGGAGAATATTAGAAAATGTCTCAAATCTCATATATATGCTAATGGTATGCTGAGACCGGTTGGGTAGTGTGGCAGACTTTTTAATCTGCTCTTGCAACTACTACGACCACTGAGTGAAAGTGGAGGAGACAAGTCATTGCACTTCAACAATTTATGATCAAACAACTTTGGTTTTGGGAAGCAGGACAGAGAGACAGAGAGAGTGATACATAGACAAAGAGGAATTAAGTTATTAAATAGAGAATGCAGTAAGACAAAAGGGGCTAGGGCTTGTTCTGGTAATTTAGCAAATGTGTAATACAGAATAACAGAAACTCAAGCCTTTGACCATAACAAAAAGATGTTGAATTAGTCTTGTCACCGCCACTTTCTCCCTGTGCTACATTGTAATCCATTTCATTTTCATTTTGATTTATGGCATTGGCATGGGCGCATTATGCATTCCTGTTAAGTGACTTGTAATGGAGATATTACTGTGATAAACATATGTAAACCCAATGCATTTATACGCTGAGCTGAGAAAATGCTGTTTTCTTTTTCATGCCTGCAAATGCATTAATGACGATTTGCTGATAACTGTGCAAATTTCATAGAAAGAAAAAATAATCCGAAAGAAAAAAAAAATGAGGCACGCAATTTGCATTGCACTGACTGTTGGTGACATTATTATACTGGACCATATGTTCTCAGTGATAAACTGAATTGAATAATTGAAATGGACTCCTTCCCATCTATCCATTTCAACTAAGTCAACTCCTCTCTATTATTAGAATTATGAATATTATTCTATTTGTCAACTATGTAAATTTCCCTAAACCTTTAAGAAACATTATGCAAATTGGAAATATTTGCAAATTAGCCTATATCAAAACTTGTATATGTACTTGAAATATGGATTACCTTCTTGTTTTTTTTTTGTTTTTTTAACCTATTGCATCCCTGTAAGAGCCAGTTGCAAGATACCGTTATACATTTGCAAAGTCTACCTTCCCTTTTCTCAGAGTCGTCTTCTTCTAAACCTGTGCACGTCTATGCAAAACATACACTAAAACTGATAACATAATCACTCAAAGCCCACAACTGCCTGCTCTATTGGAGCTTGTGATGAGGCATTAATAACAGTGAGGCTAGTGCTTTATTTTTCATAAATTACATATGTCAAAGATAAAACTCCTTTGTCGAATGCCCATAGGTTGGGCAGGGGACTGGCATAATAAAGCTTTGCATAATACTAATTCCTTCTCAGTCATTTTAAATAAAAAATATAACACACAAAAAGATCAATGTCATCAATGATTTAGAAACATGTTTTTTTTATATTAACCTTTCACTTTCTATATTATACAAATCCAACAGTGAATACAATGTAAAGCAGTCAAACAGTACTTTCATAGCGGACACTGTTTTTTGTAAAGTATATTTCTATCAAATAAATGCAATATGAAATATTACTATATTGTGTTACCTGAACTGCTAATCTGTACTATAAACTGTATTTGTTACTAAATGTATTTGTTACTAAATGTATTTATATTAAAAAAAAATCATATACAGGGCATCTAGATTGTTTCATTTTGAGGAATACATGGAGTAGGTAAGAAGTTGGTCCATGGGAGGATTTAGGGCAAGAGTTTTTTTCAAAAGGGTTATTTCTTGTATATTTGAAACCATTTTAACTGCTTACTGTTGAAGTCACCAGGTAAGTCTTTGAGACGGTTAATGAATAAGCAAATCAAACGTGTGATGCAATACGTTCCTATGTGTGCTTCATGCTTACAGCAATTTAACTCCTGCACCTGTATTCCCCCATAGCAATTACCATTGCTTTGATACATCAGTAATTGATTTGATTGTAGTTTTGGCTTCCCACATAACGCAACATGTCCCCTCTCATTTGTTTGGATTGCGTTCAACTTGCTGTTTTTTCTGTCTCTCCAGCCCCACCCCCTACTGAGGAGACCTGCCTTGTCTACTAACTGACAACAGTGACAGAAAATTATTACACGTCATTACACTTCTTAAATCACAATTTACCCAGCCTCAGCAAATGATTCTCCGGTGGGTGCCAGGGGTAATGGAAACTGTCTTCTCCACTTTACGTCTGCAGCCGCCTCTACGGCTCTGTCAAAAACTACAAAGTGTCTGTCTCTCTAGAAGTGCTGAAGAAGAACCACTTCCTTTCCCTTTCTTCTTCCTTCCTTTAGCTTTCACCCTTCGTTCTCTCCACCATTTTCAAATCAAAAGTGTGTCTCCTCGGGGCTGACATTGTTTGGTCGCTGAATTAGACATTATACAGGTAACTGAAGGTGCGACACTCAGACGTCTATTAGATTTGTTTTTCTAGATGGCGCAGTGACTGGCAGGATGTTGTCTTACTCAATTTATCTAACTGACTGAGCAATGACATGACTTTTTCTTTCAGGGTGACTTACTGTGATTTCTCTGGGAGTTTTTTTATAAGAATCAAAAAGCAAATCAGTTTACAGCATCAGATATTGAGCCACGGATATTGCACATTAGTTCAACTCGAAAGACACATAAAAGGAAAATAGTGTTGTCCCCCTAACTGTACAGTGTAAGACCCCCCCCCCCACCCAGTTTCATGTTATGTCCTTTTTGCTTGGCTCATGGGCTCCATTTTGTCCTGGCGGTGTCCAAAATGGGAAATACTACCCTGGGGGTATTTGCCCCCCAGCCCTGTAGAATAGGGGCTCTTTACTTTTTTTTCTATCTCTCACTATCTATGGTTGTATGTATTTCACAGTGACTTCATTTGTGATTCATGAACAATTTAATCCCACTTAGTCATACTTTTCTACCTTCTGCTGACCTGCATTATTGGGGGAACTCCATAGCCCTTCTTTGGACTGTCGGACCAGACACTTCAGAGGCCAAAGTGTTTTCTTTCTTGAAGGCCCTACAGAGCTCCCACATTCAGAACAGTAAGAACCTCTATTTAGACATTTGTCTAAGCTTTGTCTGAAATAATTTGGGGGAGCTGGTATAGGGCAGAATGAATGGGCCCGGCTGGCGTTAAGTGTCCCCCCCCCCCAGTGTCAAGGGACCTGCACAGGGAGAGGGAGAGAGAACAAGAATGAGTAGGGGGAGAATAGGGAGATAGTATTGTGAGAGAGGGGTAAAGAATGAAGCACTTTATACCCCAATCTTATACCCCTTAACTCCCCCTATTGCCTTCCACTCATCTCGTATATGCCCTTCCCTAACATCCAGTGCTCCCTCCCTGCCTCTTCCATTACGCCTCAATGGGAGAATGATGATGAATCGCCTGGCAGAGAGGAAGCAAAATATATCAAGTCCGGGTGGGTATGGGGAATTGGTTAAGTACTTCTGCAGAGCGCTGACCTCATAATCGCTTTGAGCCTTGCGAGGAGGACCTCCTGATTTATAAAGTAGTTGTTGATTAATGCCCTTTTAAGTGGACAAGGCAGGCCAAAGAACGCAGAGGCCCAGCCACTCAAACATGAACAGCACTTGTGAGAAAGAGAAAAGGAGCGTGGGCGTGTGTGTATCGGGGCGCGTACCAGGCAGCAGGCTGTGTGCAGCAGCCGGTGGAATAACATTCAGTCAGTGTGTGAGTTTAGCAGTAAAGGTAATTGTGGCAGGAGCAGCTTCTCGCCCAGTCAAATCTTCCCGGCTATAAATCATCGCCGTTTGGCCTCTCTTTGACACCAATTGCTGCCTGTCCCCAAAGCCCTGCCTAAAGCCTCTGTAGGTCAGATGTGAGCTCCTTAAATACGTCTTGTCAGACAGACAGGCGGGTTAGGCGGATAGCTGCTGCTGCTGCGATGGAATAAGTGATGGTACAAATACAACCATGCAAGACGTGTATGTGTTACAACATGTTGAGGCTATACGGATTGCTTTATCTTGCCGAAAAAAAGAGAGACCTTACACCTAACTCCTTTCCAATGAAAAAGGTGACAAATATGCCTGACTGTATGTGTCATTTTTTCTAAATACACACACTTTACAAAAGTGAGTTTACTCTAGGGTCTGGATCCTCTCTCATATTGGCACTTTATTCCTACACATAATGCTTATACACAATGCACTGATATCATGATAATGGAAAAGAACACAACATACGTATCATAAAATAATTGTGATATCATAGATAAGCAAATACGGGTGTGGTATCACCTAACTTCATCAAATTAATCATTAAACAGGATTGACATACAACTGTTAGTTGTATTCAACGCTAGTAGTTGTGTACATCTGAAGTACATCAATTCAGCTTCAACAATATTCATATTGATTTCAAAAACAATATTGATAGCTGATGGAAAAGCTGACATCATTTATTTTTTGCATTCAGTCTTGGTGATTGTGTTTAATGAGCAGATTTATCATGGTAAGCTGACACAGGGCCCCTCTAAGTATGTCCATAGGTCATGTCATTCAGGTGCCAGAGAGTTAAACCTGGGACTTTTCTAACTACACGTCTCTTGATAAAGACACCTTCTGATCTCATTAGGTTACCTCCAATTAGACAGTGTCACTTTCCATTTCAGAGTCAGTGTCTCAGCTGGTAATTCCCCTCGACTCTTGTCTCCTCTTTCTTATTGCTGTGTGAGTCCATAGACTGTCTATAGTTATAATTGAATGAAGGCTGATTCATTTATGGGGTTTTAATTGGTTAAATTGGCAGTTGAGGGGAGAAAAAAAAACAGACACATATATTTCAGATGGTGGGAAGGGGATTTAGACACATTTATATTGAAGGACATTTGGATTTGTGCTTCTCCTTTAATAGACAAAAGGCAGTATAGGTATATTTAAAAACTCAATTTTTCCCCTTTGTGATTTTTTTCAAATCCTAAATTGGAGTTATCAAATACATTACATTTACTATACAGCATAGCACTCAAGATTTTCTTTGTTGTTGTCCGTGCAGGCAAAGCTGCTATAGAACAGGTATGTTATTTATACGGATAGATACACAATGTTGACCATGTTCCACTTGACTAAAGTATGGTGCACCACCGCCGATGATGGGGGGTGACATTTTGAAACCCATTTCTCTCGACGTGAAAAACTTTCCCCCCTTGCTTGTCTCTTTCACAGCGCTGTGCTCCGAGATTGACAGCTTGCTCTCCGGGTTTTCTACAGGAGGGTTGGTTGGAAAGGAAATTTGTTGAGTTATTTTCCTCGATTTCCCCTCTCCTCACCTGCGCCAAGCGAGATGGCCTGGCGTGTGGGAGTGAGAGAGAGATGTGCGGCGATAGGGGGGTACCAGACTTTGGCGTGCAATGGAAATGGCAGTGTCAATTAAATATCACTTTCAATTTCCTTGTTTTATGATCCCCGGGCTACTAAGCACCAATAATCCCCCCCCCCCATCCCTCCCTCGGCATGCAGGGCCCTCCTACCTTGTCTTGAGGAAGATTGATTACACTTGTCGCCTCCTATAAAAAAGACATTTACATGAAAATAAGAAAACAACTTCTTTGTTTGCACGGAAGTGAATCAAGGCAACAAAAAAAAAGCAATTCCCCAATTTGATTTTCATACAAAGGCGAGGCGAGATAACAATCTCTGGGCGTCTCATCTGAGTGAGTTTTGGAGGTATGAAGCAAAGGGAGGAGGGGGGGGGGGGTTGTTGAAGACGTATGCAGATTGAATAAAAGCTGGCAAATTATTTTCCATGCAACGTTGATGGATGTTGTCTTCACTCACACACACATTGAAGATGTCTGGGCGATTTCGGCGGCAGAGATTGCTTTGGACATGTGTGTTACATGCAGTGTATTCCATATATTTTCTGCCAAGAAGATTAATTGCATGTTTGACACAATGTAGAAAAAGTTTGACTGGAAACAATTCAGTAATATTATTACACTCCATTAAATGGTTTTATACAGTATCATTTGTTTCTCTGATTTCGAAAGATTAAATGATATTAGAAAATACTGAATATTTACATAGCACGTTTGTGGAAAGATACAACTTGTGATTGTAGTGTCATTCAACTGCAGTGTCAACTGCAGCATGTATCAATGTGTTTCATGATGAACAGTATTATGATTGTTCTTTATCTTTGCATTAGAAATAATCACTTTTAAGAGCTTCAATGCACAGGTGATTGTGTATGTTTTGTTTTCATTGTGGATTGCATCACTATCACTTATATTTAACAAGTAATGTTCAAGTGTTTGTGAATAACTGCTGTGATATGGGGCAAAACAGAAAATTACTATATAGCCTTTGGTAAATCTTTGTTTTCCAAATAGGGGAGAACGGGGTAACTTTTTTAATTTGCTCCCCTCTAAGTGAGCTACAATGATTTATCACTCAAATTTACACATTTCCCATTAATTCAGGATGTTTCCTAGAAATGGGCATTAGCAGATTTCCACTGCCCTTTTTCAAGACAAAGGGCAGTGAAAATATGATTGTTTTAAAAAAAGTTGTCATGTGGCTCACTTTACCCCAGCTGTGGGGTAAACTGAGACAGACCAGAAAAATCAAGGGGCTAAAGTGAACCACTTACTTTTGCCACTCTACCATAACAACACATATTGTAACAGTTAGAATACTGAAAGCTAGCCACACATTCCAGAACTAATGTCGGACTAGTAAAAGAATGATGGGGTTTGGTCAATTAAGCAAAGCAAATTTTCTAAACACTTGAAAGTAACTCTGAACAAAATCAAATACAACATATTATAATTCAAAAGGTTTTAATAATATTCAGATTAGTTAGATTAGATTAGAACACAGTCTGGGGGTCAGAACACAGGACCCTTAGAGCCAGCTTGTGTCTGGGGGTTAATACATAGGAAAATCAGAACCAGCGAGAACAGCCTGGGACTCAGAACACAGGAGAAGACCCAACTGGATTATAACATCAGCCTGTCATACTATGCCAGGCCTACTCTACATTCCAGCCCTGAAGGTTACAGGGAAATATGAGAAGGTGATCTTTCCGTGTGGTTACCCCAGGTCGTCTTCCTGGTGTATTTCCTTGGCATGATGACTTTTCTACAACGTGTATGACATTAAAATAAAACATATGTTATGTAATATTACATTAAAATATGTTTAAGACTAAACTTAACTTGTGCCTCATGGTGGGGGAAAGTGAGACAGTGTCTCACTTTCCCCCACCACCACAATTTGAGAAAAAACTACCTCTCTTAGCATTTCAGGCTAATCTTTAGATAATATCATCACATGGTTTTTACATGTTGGTAGTTCATCAACACGTATGATAGAAGTTTTTCTACGTGAATACATTTGCTTTGGCACAACAGTTGATTAAGTTGACAGCAAGAACATTTACTTTTACATGCAAAATACCTATTTTTGTGAAAACAACATGCTTACCACAGCACCATGAGGTCCTCTCGTTCAGGGCCATGGGGAAATGAGAGGGGCTTGAAAACATATATCTCACATGACCACAAATGTTTTCCGTTGCCTAGATACTGAGGGTGGCTCACATTACCCGATGCCTCAGATTCCCCCGTTCACCCCTATTTAGGAAAACTTTGTTTCAAGAGGGCAACTAGCAATGTGTCCACTCTTGTCTTGGACATTTTTCTTTCACAAATGCAATTTATCAATCAATATCAATGCTTAGTTAGGAATGCATATTAAATAATGACTGCACGTTACAAGAAATTGCTTTAAAATGAATAATACAAATAGTATTACCTGTTGTCTTATAGGCCTTTAATTTGTGGTAGCGCCAAGCAGAAAGTATGCTGTCACAACTCCACTGCCATTGCCCTCACAACATGTTCATATTTGGAAGTGTGTGCTTTGTCATTTGAGGCTCCATCAAACCTGTGTGTGCTTAGGTGGGTGAGGTGGTGCAAATGAGGTTGTGTCCCTTTGCAGACCAAGTGGCAAAGTGCAATTATGGGACTTGTGGAGTGAAACTGCACTTTTGCTTGAATTTTTTTTTGTGTGGCTTTTTTTAATTTTTTTTATACAATGCATGGTCAACAAATTACAGCTTTTCATGTAATTCAGGCCAAGACTCTAATGTTAGTTTGCAAGATGAAACTAACATGTAAATCAATGATACACAGTAGAGTTGAACTTGAAACACACGCAGCCAGTCCACCTCCATGTCCTGCCAACTGACTCCTTGTTTCCAAATCTAGCAGGACTAAAAATAAAAGCAAAAGGTAAAGCAAAAACAGTGAAAGATGGCAAACTTCTATCTCTCCTCCACTTTCTATGTTTGTCTCAAATGAATATGCCAGAGGAAAGACAATTAACACACTGACTGATAAGGAATTGTTTTGTGTTATTATTTTAGAAATGAATTAACAGTGGGATCAGTAATGTATGTCTCTGTGTGTGCACCCTGTAATCTAATGTAGTTATCTCAGACAACAGTGAGGACATCAGCCAGACAAGATGTTTTCCTTTAATTTAACAGTTCATTCCTTTTATTTTTAAATCACACATTAATATGCTGATTGCTTCGCTCTTTCATCCTGACAGTATTGTTTTATACTGTTTGTTGTTCTCAGACCACAATGCAGGAAAAAAAGGTCATGTATGGAATAAAAAAGAGGGATGGACATAGAATAGTGAACATGTGGCAAAGTAGAGACTGAGTTAGAGCAAATAGGGAGGGAGGGGTGGGTTGGTGGGGGTCAAAGAGAGAAAAAGGGATTACACTGGCCATTATCAGATATAGCAACCATAGGTATTTCTCAAACAATGGCAGCAGCAGCAGCTGATATGTCCATGCATATATGGTAAACAGTGAAGAGAGATTAGTTTAAACCAAATCTCCTTTGTGCACCTTTAAGTCTTTTGTCAGTGCCACAGGGGCTGTGTGTAGTGTGTTGGGCATGTTTACACAAAGCATAAGAGCATCGGTGTCCAATAATTCGTGTCTCACATGGTCTTTCACTACTTAAACAAGGTCAGAAGCGCCGACGTGAACAACTGAGCTTCCCCACACACACACACACACACACACACACACGGTCATATCTGGGCTTTGAACAGTGCCGTATTGTGCCACTCTGTGTGTGTGCCGAGATAAGCTAGGCCGCTAATGCCATTCGTAAGACACTAATAAACAAACAGTGTTTAAATTGGCCTGAAAGGAATCAGTGATGCGTAGGAAGCACCCCCGGCGCTTCAATGGCTTAATCTGCCCTCCTTCTCACTCTTACTTTTTGCACATTCTCACCACAGATTAGGTTGTAAATGGACAGAGAAGAAGGGGTCTGGGATCTCGCCATCACTAGAACTTTCCGCCCTGACATGATCTCTGTATTATTTTGGTGAATAGCTGCATGCCTGTACAGCTTTGATGAGACTGGTGTGTGGACAGCTGAGTAATATTTTGTTCTGAATTCGTTAGGCAACAATTATGACAACCTATTCCTCACCAAACAGTCATTTATTTGGTTTCATCATTAATATGTCAGCATAGGGTGTGAGAATATTTCATTTTTTAAATGTTTTAATTGATAAATACATTTTTTGACTACTTTCTACACCCTGGATGGGGACACAACACTGCTTATCTGAAAACATTTTACTTTTCGGTTAAGCATCCCTTATACATAACATTTTCAGTCAGATCTGATCCAAATATTTTATTATTTTATTATAATTTTTTTTATAATAACACTGGAACACAATGATGTGCACCATAATAAGAAGCAATAATATATAAAAAAATATATAAATATATATACTTATAATTATATTAAAATTGTGCCCTTTCTTTGAAAATAACCTCATACATTTATTATAAATTCAATATTTGTTCTTGTTTGTAGCACTGTGGTGTTACAGTGGACTGTGTAGACTCACTCACTTGTGTGCTGTACCTCTGTGGGATATGCAGCAGTGTTACTGACTTAGTGTCGACTAGGGGGCAGACATGACTATTTGTCTTCATTGTGAAACGAGTGGGTGTGCTTGTGTGTCAACATGTGCGCGCACATGTGTGTGTGTGTGTGTGTGTGTGTGAATATGTGACTGTGTTTGCGCTGCATATATCTGCTTTATGATACATCTGGAGAACCCTGCTTATTGATATATTTAAAGAAATAATATCTGTTTCATTAATTTTAATCTTTTGAATTTGCAGCTGTACAACTGCTTTGTGTTGAAGTTAGTATGTGCTATAATGCATAGTCCTCATTGATGTTATAAAATATTTGCATGTTAGTATGTTTGCTGAATAAGGAGGTTAAGAAGCATGATTATAATCCAGTCTTTTATACAAGTTTCTGATAGACAAAGAAAATAACATACTGTGTATATAACATGTATCCTTCAAATAAAAGGAAGTGAGTTCTTTCTTTGTACATGTTCCAGTATTCCAGCAGGGCATCACAGCAGTGCATCCTTAGAGTCATGTGTTGAAATGTAGTAGTCATTGTGCTATTGGAGGACATGCAGGGGGAGAAAAACCACAGTCCTTCCGGGGAGCGATTCATCAGCTTTTTCCCAGAGCCCTACCGGGTCAAGGTTTTATGGGGCCTGTTTGGTTTCCAAATGCTCTTTTCTCTCAGCCCCACTCAGCCACGCTATAGTGTCCAAACTTGTCTACATTTGCTTCTCGTGTTTTTTGTGCATAGTCGATGTCCTTTTAAAAAGACCGATCTCAAATAAGTCTTTATTCTTGTTTTGTTGGCTCATATTCTCTGTTTTCATGAACTCTGGCCCCAACCATGGCAACAGCTCCAAAAATGTTAACATTGATTGACAGGATTAAAAAAGGCCCCCTTCCCCGGTATGCATTTCAAACACTTTGGGAACAATGGTGCTTGGTGTGATTGAATTAATGAGGTATCGCCGACTGTCAAAAGAGCACACATACTTTACATAAACCTGATTATCTTTGCATGGCAGAAATAGAAGAAAAGGGGAAGCCAGGGAAAACTAAAGGAGGAGGAGGATGGAGGGAGGAGGGAGGAAAGAGAAGAGAGGCGGAGACAGAGATTTGGATTTTAGTGGGCATCTCCCGAAAAAAAAAGAAGAAGAAGAAGAAAAAGAAGAAGAAAAAAGAGCATCAAAGTGTGTGCTGCATGGTGGGGGTGGTGGACGAATGGGTGCTCACAAAGTAGTGATGTTCTAGCTTGGGCCTTCCTTGGCCTCTCCCTCATGACTGTGCTCTGTTTAGCATAAACCAACCATAGGGGCTTTAACAAATCTATTCAAGGAGCATGGGGCCCCAGAACAACATAGTTTTTTCACAAGCCAGCACCCCCAAAGCAAGACGTTTTTTTGCAGGGCAGCCATTGTTCTGCTTGAACCACACAGCGAATTTCATCGTCTCCCCGACCCCCGAGCCCGGAGAAAAGGGAGTAGCGCTGCCCTTAGTGAACCCATGAAGTGACACCCGGAGTGGCTGCCAAGAGTCTCACTAATTCTAACCAAGCCATTGAGACAGGAAAATAGAGTGGTAGAGGAGCGGAGGGTGAGATGGATTGTGGGAGGGAGGGAGAGAGGGAGGGAGAGTAAGGGGATGGATAGGGGCTCGCTGACTGAAATGCTCACCAGATCAGCAAAGTGAACCCTCTGAAACGTGAGCTAATTCTCTATTTAATCCTTATAGCTGCATTTTCTCCCCCTTTCTATCTATGTCACTTCTGCCCCCCCTCCCTCCATCCCTCTCTTTCTCTCTCTTAACTCTTTCTCCCTTTTCCGAGGGACATGTCAGCAAAAGTTCTTGTTGAGCTGCAGAAGGAGAGGCGAGGGAAGGACGAGGCTTCTAGAAATGATATGGTGTGTGTGTGTGTGTGTGTGTGTGTGTGTGTGTGTGTGTGTGTGTGTGTGTGTGTGTGCGCATGTGTGTGTCTGTGTGTGTCTGTGTGTAAGTGTTGGCTAAGTAAAGAGGGTAAGTGTGAATAGAGCTGACTGTGTAGGCTGCTCTTTCTCCCTCATATGTTTTTTTCTTTGAGAAAAGCTCTGACAGCTGCGGTTTGATTTCTCGGGTTGTCAAAAGTCATCTTTGTTAGCCCTCTCTTCCAATGAATGGCAGCGGATTAGAAAAAAGAGGCGTGTTTCGCACATTGAGCCGTAGGTGGGCTTTTTTTGCCTCGAGTGGTTTCCATAGAAGAAAAAGGAAAAAATCACACAACATTACTCCAGAGGCCCCCATTGTCTTACCAGCTAAAAAGCGAGCATATCAGATGCCTACAGATCCCCCCACCCACCTTTCGCTTCTGAAAGTATAGCTGAGAGCCTGCACGGAAAGATACAAATTGTCCCTCGTGCTGTGAGGTTGCTGGAACATAAATTGAGGGGGAAAGGCATTGTTGTCAGTGAGTAATATACTTAGCATTATTCATAAAGAAGAGGAGAAGATTAAATGGTGTTGGCTGGTATTGGGGGGAAAAAAGGGTACTTGACTGCGTAGCTGACACAGCAGTTACATAATGGCCTAATGTGGGTTTTTATCTGCGGCAATTGTCAGAAATATATATCCAGGGGGTTGTATCCACTGTGCACGTCATTGTACTGATATGAAGAAAACAAATGACAGGCATACTAATGCATCCACTATCAGATCTGCTGCCAGCTCTAGTGCAAATGACATCGCTTACTTATTACTGCTTAACTATTGTGTGAGAATATGGGATTGAAATAGTAAGATGTTGCATGATTTTTTTGTCTTGATATACTGTTGAGATTGTTGTTTATTATTATGATCCTTCTATTTTCCCAGTTTCCTCTTGTTTTTCTTGTTTTGCACCATCTGCAGCACAGAATAGCTTGTACAGTATAATGCCTGATCAGGGCCCATCTTGACATCGATACATTGCATATCTGGGTTTATCCTTCAAAGATACAAGCTTGTCCACCTATTGTTTTGTTTTAGTAAAAATGACAAATGTTTATTTCTTCTGCAGGTTTGGGTATAGCTTCAGGTTCATCTTCTGACTTCTGGTCATTTAAATTCCCAGCTAAAGGTCTTCAGACTCTACAATGTTAAAAGCTATGTGCAGCAGTATCCATCTCATCTTCAAAGCTTAATTAGTCTTATTGAAAATGTTAATAAACCAGTTGTCAACTATAGTTTTGTTAGGGGGAAACGCTGCTCCTTGCAAACATGTGTTTACGGTATGGTTTGCAGCACAGTCAGCTGTTTGCTTAAAAGCAGCGCCACTCGCAAGGCCTTTGAAAGGCTAATCTTTCTTTGTTTTCCTCTCTCTGTTCCTTGTCTTTCCACTCCTCCAGCTCTTCTGTGTTCCCCTCTGTTAAGCCCTTGGGAATGGAGAAAAACACTGGCTGGCTCAGGAATCGGTTCATTTTCACAATTATTTATTAGCCAGGCTCCACTCCACAATAAAGCTCAACCGTGAGTAACAACTCATTGAACTCTTTTATGCCAGTGATCCTAAAATATTAGCTAACCGTTAGCCATAAAAGCTTAATGTAGCTCTCAAAGCTCGCTTCTGTTATATCAACACTGTTAATGACTTGAACATCTTACCCTCAACTAAGCAGAGCCTTTTCTTCGGGCTGTCATCGGAGTCGGTAGTAAATTAGGCAGAGGGCTCAGCAACAACCCCTTGACTTTTATTGAGGCCCGGGGTCTAATTATAATTCACCGGACCAGACCTTTTGTGTCACTGAGTGCTTCATTTGCAGTTTGCAGTTTGCATGAACCCCGGAGACATTAGCTCCGTCCCCCTTTACCATTCATTACAATGCCATTAGTCTCTGCGAATTGATCAATATATCATGTATAGAACATCTTGAATGTGGACGTCTGGCTCCTTTGTGAGCCCAGAGATAATGGTTTCCCCATTCAAGCCGGCTTGTAGGAACATGGAGATAAAGCTAGGCAGGGAAGAGTTATACCGCTTACAGCTATACGTGTATGGAGAGGGAGCTATCTCATCCAGATTATAAGTGGGTGAAGTAAAAACGCATAACAAGGGACAGTTTATTGTGAAGAGGAGCAGAGCGCCTCTGGAGGAGGGGTGTAAAGATCGGTATAAGACTCAAGCCTCTGGCACCTTTAGTTCTCTTCAGGTGTCCTAGGAGTGAGGCACTCATCCAGCCAGTCCCCTCAGCAGCAGGGCCTGATGCAGCTGTGATGCAATGCCAGGCCCCATTAAAGAAACACATTCAAAAATATGTTAAGATTATTGTAGTTATAAGATTTCTTTGCATTTTTTTGTCTACTGAATATTTATATTGATTATATATTTTATGATATCAACTTTTTTTTACTAAATCGGATCAAAATCTACTTCAAACATTTTAAAAAGTTTATTTTCCCACTAATTGCATACAACCAGGAGTATTTCTCTCAAAATGCCCGCTTCTTTCTTAGCTGCCTTCCAAAACTATACTTGTTTGATGCATATCAGTTTCAGTGACATCACTGCTTGTTTCACTGCACTCTAAAATAATGTAACACTGGTAAAATGCCTATGTCGTAGTCATCCGTCTGCAACAGCTACCGTTCTCAAGAGGGCATCAGTCTACACGTGTTAACTTGTCAAAAAAATGCACATACACAACGCAAACCGTAGTAAGAATCTTGGTCTCATCCTTGAAGTACATCCTGTCTCTACACTCTGGTGTCGGGGCCGTACAGATAGGTTTGTGTATTGTGGCACCCCTGGAGAAAGCCCACGCAGAAGAAGGGGCCTTGATAACATGTGTTGTTGGGGAATGAGATTTCGGTGCCTTTACAGAATCCCTAGAGGGCAGCAGTACAAATGTTTTATATTCAGAGAAGACTTGCCTCTCTGCCTGTGATAAGCAGCTCTGATCCAATTGGCTTGTGGGAGAGTGGCAAGTGTTTGTATAAAGAAGGAGAGGCTGGTTCACTTGTAGCAGAGGCCTCCCTCACAGACACTGATGGTTGAGAAAGAAACGTCTTTGTCGGCTGCAAGATGAAGGGACCACAGTTGCACTAAATACCCCTGCGCTGGTAAGGATGAATGGGGCATTCACATGAGCCAAATGCATCCTAGCAGTTCAGAAGGTTTTAGTGGGTTAAACCCTTAACTACTTCAGCACCGCAGGGAGCAAACAAGTGGATTTGGAACCATTTAGAATCTACTCTCTAACCCATATGGGACCATGGACCCTTCCATTTGATTTGCCTAGTACTTTGTGCACTTATGGTATTGATGCATATTCATTGCAGGCGAATCTATGATCATTGGTATCAAGTCAAGGACAAATGATTTTCTGCTCACATTGTTTCATTCTGATATACGCTGTAACTTCACTCTCTGACTAATGATCTGGAAAAGGAAAAGCTACTTTTACATTCCGTAGAGGTACACAGATGCAGTGAAATAACAGAAGCAATGTCACATTCTCTCCCTCGTGTTGTTACTTGATATTTACAGCGGTACTAATCAATGATGTAAATGCATCTCTCTTGGCAAAAACTCCTCTTTCCTGCGGAAGCGAACCAATGCACAGAGCTGTCAAACAAACAGGACGGAATCCAGCTCGTGTTAGCTGTCCTCTCTCTACATTTCCTCGCAGGGTTTTGACCTTTAAAAGATGTCAGCGTGAAGAAAAAAAAAGAAAAGAAAAACGCATTCATTCCCACAGCACTATGGCTCCCTATGCAGACACATGCATGTGAGGAGAGCAGGGGGGAGACAAACTCTGTCTGATGTGCACACACTCACACACACACACACACACACACACACACACACACACACACACAGCTCTGGCTAACAGCCGTGGAGCCTGGGTTTGAATTCACTCTGCGGTGGACCGTTTAAATGAGCTTTAATTTAGCATCCTGCTGGCTCAATTGGGATTGTAATAGAACACATTACACCTTGTCCTGCAACAGCATCTCTTTCTCTCTCTCTCTCTCTCTCTTTCTCTCTCTCTCTCTCTCCCTCCCTCAGTCTTGGGAGAATTGATTTTTCCAAATGCAGGGGAACAAATCAAAGGACAGAATGATTGTGTTGCAAAGAGAAACGGTACACATGGCATTGCAATCAATTTGACTATTAACTCACCGATGTTTTCCTTTCCCCTGACAAGAATTTTTTGGGACCATTATATGTAATGATTTAGCAACACATTGCTCTCTAGTAATTACAAACTTGATAAACAAAAACAGGGACAACCGAGCTGGCGAAGCCTTTAAAAATTGTCAAGAGGTGAGTCGCGGAACATGCAGCGGCGTCGGAGTAATCAGAGCAAAATGTAATTGGATGCAGAGGTATTTGTGCAATCACAGCCAGCAGCTCTTGTTCCGCTCTGAATCGGGACTACTGTACTCACCTGCAAAAGTCATTTAGAGGGCTCTCTCTCTCACTCTCTCTCTCTCTCTCTCTCTCTATCTCTCTCTCTCTCATTTTGTATTCCTGTTTCACCAACTCCCTTCAGCCATCGACAACATTTCATTATAATCAGAATATCTCAGTGACCTCTTGACTCCTTTCATTAAAGATCGCAAACTGCAGCAACAAAGCAACACGTTTTTTATGTTTTCTTTTGTTTTTGTCTCCGGGACAACAAAAACGGACTCCGCCCTCCTCCTCCTCTTTCCCTTCTTCTCCGTCTCACAATATATCCATCCTCCGCTGTGGAAGGAGCTCACCTTGACAGCTCCTCCAGTCACCCCGTTCTAAGTGGATGATTAAAAAGAGATGGAGGGGTTTTACTGGGGGCTGGTATGCGTGGCATCCCAAGAGTCCCCGCTCCGAGCTAGCCAAGCGGAGCGAGCTACAGCTGTCCTCCAAACAAGCCCCGCCATCCTTTATTTATTTCTGCTGAAATATTGATGCGTGTTATGAAAGGTTTAAAATAATGTGTCTGCCTCTTTTTTTTCTTTTTCCTTGGCCCCAGCACACTGTTTTCTAATGCATAAATAATTCTTTCCTCTCGGACGCTGCGTGGACACACCGGGTCCGGCGCATTAGGTTTGGTTGTATCCGCTGTATCACATTCTTTCTGCCTGAGAGAAAATACCCATCCCTCGTAATTTCCTACACTTATACAATCGGCGTTGATAGTAAATAATTGATGTGTGAATTTAGGGCTAAAACTCCAACACGATATGACGGGGTTAGTCCCTGCAGAATTGAAGTCAAATCATCTCGAAAAAATGGATTCTTCTTCCACACAAAAGGGGCATCCTTTTTGAGTCCCTATTCCTTTTATTCACGCCTCCATTGCTGTCCCCTCGTTCTCACCTGCCTTATACTTTCCAATAGAGAATGGAGACCAGGTTCTATGAGCCCTCTTGATGAGGTCTTGCTTTGCATGGCTGGTGATAACTGAATGATTTAGCCCATTATTAGCCGAGGTTGTGTTTTGGTTTTTGAACACAAATTGGTTTTTCAAACATGACATGAACCCGTTTGTTGATTTTGTCAGCAAAGAGGTAAGAGCCGGGGCCCAAGAGTGAGAGGAGCGCCCACTCACTTCTCATCAAAGCATTATGGTTTGAGATGTACAATTACCCCTCTAAATTTGCTGGCCATATACATACAGCATGTGAAATATGAAATAAAGGAGGGGAGACGTAAGGTGAATGGGGTAGACTCGTAATTTCAATCTCTATACGCTTCAATTAATACGTGCTGGCAAGTACAACTGCTTCTTGTGCTTTTACAGACAAACATGTCTGCCGTGAAAGTGTGGGATGACATGAGGGCCACAAGAGTCTTACAACACAATTGTGGCACTTAGCTTGATTATCGGAGAGTTTTTGTTTTAATAATGTCGAACCACAATGAAGATGATACAAGTGCTGTCGTGATGGCCCTTCAGGCAATGCAGAAACAAATCCACCCAGGCCATCAGGTCAGCCAAAATCTCTTACTTCAAGGAGAAGCTTACAACATGTGGTACTGATGCGAGGAAGTTTTGGATGACAGTTAAGTCCATGGAAAACAAGCTCTCTTCTCCAAGCTTACCTGCATCCATGGTTTTTGATAAGGTTGTCATTACTGACAAGTGTCGCATGGTTTCTATCTTTAATCAATACTTTGTAAACTCCACTCTAGCGTTCACTTCTGCTGACCTTAATAGCGCCCCACCACTCACTTTGCCCTCCCCCTCCATCACTGATAGCTTTTCCTTTAAACCATTCTCATCTTCTAAGGTTCGGGATGAACTTTCCCGATAGGACCCAAATAAGTCTGCTGGCTTTGATGGGTTGGACCCAAAGTTTCTCAAAGCAGCCACTCATCTTATTGCTGACCCAATCTCAAGGTTATTCAACCTGTCCATTCATCTCTCCACATTCCCTTCTGATTGGAAATCAGCTTTGATATTTCCCCTCTTTAAGGGTGGCTCTAGCTCCGACCCCAATTGCTACCGGCCTATTTCCATCTTGCCATGCTTGGCTAAAGTACTAGAGAAGCTGGTCCTCAAATAACTGGATTTTTTTCCTACCTCATTATGTCTGATTTTCAATCTGGGTTTCGTTCTGGCCATGGATGCATCACAGCCACACTTAAGGTCCTTGACGACATCATTACTGACTTGGACAACAAGCAGGTCTGTATTGCTAGCTTTATAGACCTAGCCAAGGCATTTGATTCAGTTGATCACATGACCCTTTTGGGTAGGCTCTCTAGTATTGGTTTATCCCCCACCTGTTGCAACTGGTTCGCCAGCTACCTGACTAACCGAATCCAACAGGTCAAGACAGAGAACATCCTGTCGGAGCCACTAGCCATTACTAAAGGGGTGCCTCAGGGCTCAATCTTGGGTCCTATGCTCTTTTCCATCTATATCAACGATGTGGCCAAGGCTGCAGGCAGCTCCAGGATCCACCTTTATGCTGATGACACTATCCTGTACGCATCTGGCCCTTCTCTCTGCTCCGCAGCCTCCACTCTTCAGGACAGTCTCACTTCTATTGAGCACTCTTACCACAACCTCCACCTACGGCTCAACTCTAAAAAGACAAAATGCATACTTTTCGATCGCAAAAACAGCACTTCCAACCCCGTCAAGATCCTTAGCGCTGACAACTCCGAACTGGAGTTTGTCAAGTCCTATAAATACCTAGGGCTTTGGCTGGACTCTTCCCTTTCTCCGTCCATATTAATAATATTCAGACTAAAGTGAAAGCCAGATTGGCCTTTCTCTTCCGTAACAAAGCATCCTTCACACGCTCTGCTAAACTTACACTTGTAAAAATGACCATACTGCCCATCCTTGACTATGGTGTTACAATCTATAAAATGGCTTCAAAAACAGGGCTACACAAACTGGACGTTCTTCACCATTCAGCTATCCGCTTTACCACCAATGCTCCCTTTCATACACACTACTGTGAACTATTCAAACTGGTGGACTGGCCCTCCCTCCAAACCCGCCGACTCCGACATTGGCTCCAGTTTATTTATAAGACACTCCTGGGCAAGACCCCGTCTTACCTTTCTCCCGTCTCCATCACTCCAGAAGGTCTTACCGCACAAGATCATCTGAGCTTATCAAACTCACTAACCCACTCGCCAGGACTACGTTCGGCCGAAACTGCAGCTTTTGACTGGAACCACATTCAAGACACCCTCAAACTTACAGCGTTTATTTCACAGTCTGCCTTCAAGCAGAAACTTCACACTGTTTTAGTAGACCCCCCTGCTCCTGTTGATTCCACAATTTCTCACTTGCATACACCCTTCATACACAATATATTATTGACACATCTTAATTTTTCCACCTAGACACACGCATATGCTCGCTTACACACGCACATGCACACATTTTTATGTTGTCTCTTATTTATTACACCCTGACCAGACCTTTACACCCGTCCCCTGACTAGTTTTAGTGCATTTGTGTTTTCAATTTTTTTTTTTTTTTATGTTTTTTTTGTATATCCGTTATATATTTGTCTAATGTGACTCATGCTTGTGTATTTGTTATTTGTTATGTGTGCCTTTATTCCTAGTGGGGCCTCTTGGACCAGATCAATATTGTAAATAAGAAACTGTTCTTAGTGTTTTATCTGGAAAAATAAAGATTAAATAAAAAATAAAAAAATGGCCGTTGGTGTTGACAGAACACTAAACATTCGGGGCTCAGCTCAGTCTGTGGAGAAATTCAAACCTGCATATTTGGAATGTTTCTATAGAAAGATGTATCAGTCAGGTGGACATTGAAATAAAGATTGTGTACGTAGGCTTGTACAGTTTCACGTTTTAGTGATTGTCAAAAAGATGAGACCAACACATTGTCATTCTCAATCATAGGCTGTATGTAAGTCACCTCCAGAATGGCCTAAATGACTGTTCCAAAAATGACCCATAGGAGCATTTTTTAATGTGTGACCTATGTGTCAATTCAAAGAAACTCAAACTGCAGGTTATAGGCATACTCAGTCATTGTAATCCAAAACACTTTTTGTCAGATCAGCAAATATCTACTCATCATACGCTCCCTGTCTGTAGTGTGTGTGTGTGCTGAAAAAGATCAGGGGCCTCATTTATAACGGTGTGCATAGAAACCATCCTAAAACATTGCATCCGCAGAAAGCCAAAAATGTGCTGCGCAAAAAAAAAATCAGATTTATAAAACTGTGCGGCGCACAGTTTCACGCAATCTTCCCTTTATAAATACCCACCTGCGGTGAATTGTGCGCAGACGATCTCCACCCCGTGTCCTCCCACTTCACCTCCCAATTTCATCCCACATTCTACCATACATGGCGAATGCTAAATAGCTCCTGAATATGATGACGCACTTAATAAGCACGGAATTTTGACTGACATGAGGAAAAAAGGGAGGCAACCGGCCGCAAAGAAAGCAACTGTGAAGGAAGAAAGCCCGTGACGTGCATGTGCTGCAGAAACTGGCACACACACACACACACACACACACACACACACGCACGCACACACACCCGCGCGCTTATCACATATCATGATTGGCACAGTCGTTGTAGTCTTTGTAAAGCAGTTTCGCCCAACTTTGTACTGTATGCAATATTACGTATTAGCGTAGGCCTACCTGTAGTACTATATGTAGGCCTATATAAAATATGGGGAGACAAGTGAAATAATGCCTATAGTCTATTCGAGAGAATTGCTTATCTCCCGTGAGATCAACACATTTCCAACAACGTCAGATTATGGTTTAATCTTCCAGAGGGGGAATTGCTATGGGAAAGAGATGCGTGTAATGATTTGCTAAATTCATAACATGATTTTATCTAACGAAATATACAATTTAATTAATATCTGTTGGGCTTAACTTTGTACAAAACTACTTTTTACTCACCTCTTAAAAATTGCTCTCCCGCTGGGCACTCACGGAAACACCTCCCGACGTATAGGATATTATTATAGTAGAGCTAAAAGAGTATTAGAGTAGCGCTAAAAGATTCAATTTATAAAATAACCAAAACATGTAGACCTAGGCTACTTGATAAGTAATTCAACCTACATCACAACTGCATGCCATATGGCGCTTTTCCACCGCACATGTAGCTCGACTCGACTCAACTCGACTCGACTCAACTTGGTTTGGTAGCAGCACGGGTCGTTTTCCACCGCAAATAGTACCTGCTGAACGTGGGCGGGGTCGTCGTAAGGGGCTGAAAGTCTACTCCGGAGCAAAGTAGCAAAGCAGAAATTACGAGCAGTTGTTGCACTATTAACTGAACCAACCGCCAAAAACACGGATGAAAATTTTTTAAGAAATACCCCCTTGTATCTGTTTGCTAAAAGAAGTAGAAGAATATTGCTACGGGCCATTAAGAGGGATGGTTGTTGTCCCGATGTGTGACTCTGCCACAGTCAGCTGTAGGGATGCGTCACGTACATCCCTATGTACGTAAACACGGGCATGATAAAGTTGACTGTTTAGTGCTTGTTTCAGGATACGTGTTTTGAAATGCAAGCCGTGTCTCAGCCTGAATATTTTATTGAGGTAATCAGTTCAGTCCGAGGCTTGTAATGTAATCGCTCGCTATCATGTCTGTCCCAGCTGGCTACTATTTAGCCTAGCTGCTAGCTGCCCTACATGTCTCCTCTCGTATGTAAGTAACTTCCCCAACAACCAACACTGGGTGAGCTTAGCGAATATATGGAAAATAAATTCGGATCTGTGATGCAAATCAAATGAAAGAGAGCCAGAGAAGGCTGCACGCGGCGGAAATACACTCAAAAGTCCCGGAGAGTTGGGGAGAATAAACAACAGAATGCAGCCGGTAGTCTCTGGCCACTGATTGGCCATACAATAGTCTCTGGCCAATCAGTGGCCGGCCGTCTGCCGACGTCACCTTTTAGCATCGGCTCAGCTCGCTTGGACCCTAGAGCGAGGCGATACCAAAAAAGCAGCCGCTACGTGGTACCAGGTACCATGAAATTGCGGTGGAAAAGCCAAAAATGCGAGTCGAGTCGAGTCGAGTCGAGCTGATACCATGCGGTGGAAAAGCGCCAATAGACTACAGTAGCCATATATTCGCAACTATAGGTAAGCTTATACATTTTATTGACTAAATATATTGGGTGCCAAGCATCATTTGTCTGTGTTTTTCTGATTTTCTGTGTTGCCATCAGTGTCGCTGATTCCCCGAGTCAGGAAAACCTTGCGGTAGCTCTACGCATGGTCGAAAGTTGGCGTAGGAATACGCACACTTCTCCGCAAATAATGTTTTTATAAATACCAACGTTTGCCACCGCACATTTTCCCGCACATTTCTTTCCGTCTCCGCAAGGTTTTTGTGCGCAGCAAGCTTTATAAATGAGGCCCATGGTGATTATACACAGCCGATGCTCCGAAAATTACTATGTGTACAAAGGGAGTCGGAGCGAGCCACTCTGTGTTGGTACCTGTGTGTCAAACAACTATGCTTGGTCGGGGCCCTTTGGAATTGGTTACTGATGCAAAAGGTTTCCTTTATCAGACACAGGGGGTTATTGACGCGCTGGGAGCTCAGTTCAAATATCGACAAGCGTTCTGTAAGACTGCTGAGTGAGTATACCTTTTAGGTCAAGAACATATCATGTTTATCGTAGAAGAAAGGGTGTGTGACCCAAATGCTTTGGTGTTGAAATCACAAACATTGTTCACCAAAACTCATGTTCATCCCAGCCACTTTCAGCCATACATACTTTAAGCAGTGGCATATAAATGTCACACTGACAGGGAACATTCAAGAGTCATTCTCATAAGCAGTTACTTGTTAGAAGTAACTTGTTTTGTTATTTGAACTTAAAAATCAATATAGTCACATTAAATGTACGGTAAATAACTGTAGGGATTTTCAAAAATGTGCAATTTGTTATGACTCTCCACAACACTATTCTTATGAAGAAAATTAAAAAAAACATATTGTTTGTTAGCACCCAGTTTAAGTAATAAAATGCATGTATAAGGAGTACACATAGTATATATTGTGATTGTATGTGGTTCTATTCAATTATGTTCTTAAGTAGGCTAGCACATGGCACTGTGGTGATGAGCTAACACTTTTACACTTTAACATAGTATTTCCTTTACTGGTTTTGAACTAAACTGTAGGAGGCACATTGTCTCGTAATTTGATAAAAGTAAAACAAGCTGCAGGGCATTTAAACAGTTCAATAGACTGTACATTAAATAAACTAAATTATTGGAAAGTTACTTCCTACTGAGACCCTATAATCTAAGAGAATTACAAGCAACTCACATTCCAAATATTGTTTTGACAAGAGCTGGTCAGTCCCCACACCCTCTAGGGCAGTGGTTTTCAAACTGTGGGGCGCGCCGACCCTGGGGGGGTGCGGGGTTATGGCAGGGGGGGGCGCGGATGAATATGTGAAAAAAATTAAAAAAATGTTTTATTTTTTTTTAGTTTGTGTATTTTATATTAAGATCACGGCATAGCTGGACAAGAGTTCTTCTGCTGTGTTCCTCTCACTGCATTTAAATGCATTCATTACATTACAGATAAATAGGTCTCGGAAAAAGAGCACCAAGCCCAACTCAGAGGACCCTGCATACATTTTTGTATTTTAAATTAATATTTTTATGGAAAATCCATGTGCCTTTCTTCGATAGCTTCTGATTCATCATACCCAGTGTCTCCAAATTATTTGTTCACACAAAATTCCTCATATTTAGCCTCTTAATTTTCCTCTCAAAGTGCACCAGTTAATTTCACTTTAAAAAGGTGAACAAAAAATCTCCCGGGGGGGCATACCCCCGGACCCCCCTAGGAGGGTCTGGTTCTCCACTGGCTACTATTTTCACACAGCAGAACATTGGAGGCACTAGCGAAAATACACTGGGTGTGTAAATGACATTTAACTAGTTAATCATTTGGGCAAGTCTGTCTGCCTATTTTTCTCACTCCGCTGCACACTCAGTCACTACTATCCATGCTTAAAGGAAGCAGGATTAAAACACTGGATTAAGATGCTAAAATGTATTAAAAAATTGTTTAAAAACGAAATTTTTTTTTTAGAATGTTTCAAAAATATGTTTAAATTTGTAAAATAATTAAAAGATCTTTTTTTTTTTGGGGGGGGGGGGCTCTGCTGAAATCTGTTCTCTGAGGGGGGGCTCACTCTCTCACACTTTGAAAACCCCTGCTCTAGGGTATTCTCCAGACATTTATCGTGAACAGAAATGACCGTAGGACCTGCCCTGACCTCTGTGAAGCCGTTAGATCAATGACACATTTGCCTTTCCAACCCGACTTCTTCCATTCTGCTGAACTGGCTTTGGAAACAAGAAGTGCTTGGGGCTACACACATTCTGCCACTCTTTTGATTGTGTTGATGTAGTGCGTGTGTGTGTTTCTCTGTGTGTGTGTGTGTGTGTGTGTGTGTATGTGTGTGTCCAGGCCCTCTAGTGTACCCTTGACCACCTTGCACTGTAATCACCACACACAGCTGCCACCTGCCTCACTCTCTCTCTCTCCCTTCCTCTCATATGGTCCAGCCTTCTCTCTCTCACCCCCTCCTACGCTACAGATATGATCTCAACAGTGGATCCTAATGTCTCTGGTCATGATTAATCTGATAAATAATAAATATATCAATCTAGCCTCTCGACAAGGACTAATTCTTACCAGCGGGAAGGCACAAGCCCCCTTTAACTGCTGCCTGTAGCTGCCAAATTAATTATTTAATGATTAATTCTTTAGGAAATGGAAAAGTTTTGATTAATACTGTCCATGCATCTGTCTTCCGTTGTTTGATGTATGTCAGAGAATTCAACCCTCGCTGTCTCCCTGTCTGACCTTTACGCACACACAAACAAATTACGCAAACGCTCGCAATCATGCTTGCACGCACAAGCACATGCACACACACGTACACACACCCTGGAATAGAAGAGAGACGTTTTAGTTCTTATGAACGGAGCCAGAGGCTACTGTCACCCAGATCAGATGCTGAATATCTCTCAATAAATTACAGTTGGATCTCAGAGGCCCTCATCCCTGAACCTTGAACATGTCAGCTCTGGATAATACCCTCCCACCCCCAACACTGTGTGTGTGTGTGTGTGTGTGTGTGTGTGTGTGTGTGTGTGTGTGTGTGTGTGTGTGTTTGTGTACATTTGTATCGTGCACATTTTAGTTTTTGACCATTTTTACTAATGGAAGCCTCAGAGGCCCTTGAGTCGCAATGCATTTTTAATGATGTCAAATTGTCATTTCACTCTGCTGTTTGTTGTTCAAAGGAAAAATAACATTGAATCATACGTAACACATTGTCTGTAGACACAATACAGAAGCAAAACATCATGGCGGAGCGACATGACAATTGTAGAGATTCAATCTTGGAGATCACTCAAAGAACCAGTGTGAGAGTTTAACAGTATTTGTAGCAACAGATCGTTGTTTCATTGCAGTTACAAATATTATCAGTATACATTAATCGCGGAGTAAGTGTTGTAACAAGTTGATAATATAAAGTTTTTCGAATATGCTGTCATTGGCCAGTGGTTTGTTTTGGATTGAAAATGATGTTAATACAACTGTAAACAGGGACACTGCTCTGTGAAAATCATGTACAGGTATCTCCACAAAACTCTTTCCAGCATTGTGGAAATTCATTTTTCATACAATTAAGCTCATTGATGGGTGATATATTCTCAACTCATGATGGAACACTTTAAGACAGCACAGAAGTGAAGCTTAATGACTCCTATGGTATACTGCTCATACATCAGATAATACCCAAACAATGTGTTCTTAGTTTACCAACAACCAGATAGTCATACTGTATGCATCCTGCTTCCTAGTTTGGTACTTACTGGGCCGGGACAACCTGTTGGAAAGGACAACCATTGCAACCACTTACGCTCTTCAATTGAAGTTACCTTAACACAGTTTTGGATAGAGGACAACTGTTTAAAGCTACAGTTTAGCCACTTTGACTATAGCCACGTTAATAACTCTGCACTGCACGGGTAGTTTGAGAACTTAAAGGGCTGTGTATTATGTACACAATGACAGTAAATACAGTGCAACTCCTATTTTGTGTTTCTAACCCTAATAAACCATAACTAACATAACAAATCCAGTTTTACAATCTTAAAAAAAATATTTTAATTATATATTATATTATTAAAAAAAAATATTTTAAAAGTGTATTTATCTGAATTAAATTCAAATCTAGAATGCAATGAAAAAAAAAAATCTCAAAATGTCTTTGTGAGGAACAACATCCCTTCCTTTAATTCATCATTGTTTTCCTTTTTAATCATGATATGACTCGCCATGCCCTCTTGCCCGTCCTTAAAAGCCAACGTGCCCTCGGGGTGAGGAGAGGAGACCTGCCTTTAATAGGGCCAACAACCTGACAAACCCTCGCTCTGTCTTCAACAATACATCTCCACACTCATATCTCCACACACAGATATACACATATATCACAACCAAACACACTTGCAAACACAAAAGACAAACACTAAAACATTTGTGTTTCCGTTGGTGAGAGAGACGGGAGGCCGGCAACACCCCGTCAGACTGACAGACTGCATTGTCCGAACGAGCTTCGGTGGTTGTAACAAGCGTCGGGACATTTGAGCTAACAAAAGGCAGGATTGGGACTGTCATCAATCAATGGGATGACAGTTGACTCAAGTTTGTTTGTCCCACACCCTGCATAATAAGTGCTTGGATCTCAGCTAATTAGATATTGGGTAATCAATCATTGCCAACAAGGCACTTGGCTGGCTGAGGAGGGACTCTCCCTTTGCGTGTGCCCGTTGTCATGAAATAAATTAAAAATAAAAATTATTTAGTGCCAGCCAAAAGGTAATTCCCACCAGTGAGCTGTCCAACCGCTGCTTTTGTGCAAAGGAGACACATGGAGCGAGGGAGGAGGGGGGGTCTCGTGTCCTAACCAATTACTGAAAAATTCAGTTGAGGAATTTACATAATAAATGAAGCAATGAAATATTGATATATTTGCTTGGAATGGTGTTTTACCATGCACAAACATGCATCTAACATTATGTCCACATGCATAGAAGTAAAAGAAAAATGTCATATACAGAACACAACTAACTGATATACTGTACTATTTTTTCATGTCTGACTAATGTCAAAGGAATTAATAAAATTATATAAAACAAAATCTTGTCTCATAATGTGTTCATGTTCCATGGTCTAGCACATTGTCATGTTAGCTTAGCAATAGCAGTTTCCAAACAAATATTGGGGTCTTTAAAAGCATTTAAATCAACAATCAAAAATGGTTTAATCACATTAAGTTTGTTTTTATATGTATGAGTTTGTTGCAAACAAAAGTAGCTAACTACTTATTTTACTGATAACTCAACCAGTTTCTGGAGCAGGTGGCATGATATCAGGTAGCCATCTCTGTCCCATTGTGCCTTCAGAATCACATTTTGAAACTGTACAGAGGGAGAGCTGACAGCACCAATGAAACGCATGCGGTATTTGTAGTGTCACAGTTTATTCCCACCCTTCTTTCTTTGCGCTGTCAAAACGTCTGCCTCATGCCTTCTCTATGTAAGGCCCAGCCAGGACTCTAGAGCTGCAATGTTTGCTCCTTGTACTTTTATTTTCACCCCCAGGTATAGCCGCTCTAAGATGCACAACGTGTGTCTCCGCTAACACTGCAAGGACACGAAAAAAACATGCAGTTGGGGAAATCACGAGACACAACAGAGAAAGGGAGGGAGGAGAGAGAGAGAGAGAGGAAGAGAGAGAGAGGAAGAGAGAGAAGGAGTAAGCTTGAAGAAACAAATGTGTGACAGAAAAAGTACAAGGCGGAAGAGAAAAAAAATAAGTTAGGAACAATTGAGGGAATGAGTGATGAAAGTGAGGTGGAGGAAACACTTTTTTTATTTATTTATTTTCTTCACACAAAGCCAGAATGTATGAGCAAGTAAAATAACAGCCAGCTGGGCCTCTCTGAGTCTCTCCGCAGTGTGTCGGCGCCTGTCACCGCCGCTGTCACCGAGACAGCTACAAGTTTACAACAGCTGCCGACTAATGTTTGATCAGTGATAAAATATGCCGGGGTGACAACATCATGCTGCCCCTTGCATTTGTGTGGGGGGCCTCGCACATTAAAAATTCAGTGCCTGGCAAGTATAGAGGGGGGCCCTGATGGCCTCAGTGCTGCTGCCGCTCCCCAGACACTCTCCCTTTCCCCAAAGGTATACTGCAGGGATGGAAACAACTTCACAAGATGTCAGGAACCATCTCCGTTTTGTGTTCGCCGGATGTGAGCCCTTCCTCTGAGTAAACCTGCCCTCATGTTAGCATTGGTACCAGAGGGCCACCGCTGAGAGCTCCAGCACCATGCAGGCAGAGAGGAAGGATTTGAAACCAAGTACCATGTTGGCACTGATGGTGGACTAAGGTGGATGACATGTCACTCGTATTACAGTAAAAGTTTCCTTTTGGCTATTTCAATTTTGTTACCCATGCATGATGATGCGTTTTATTAAATTATACTATCCCCTTCTTTACTGAATGGAATTGTTATCTGAAATGTCAGCATACAAGGTTGACAGCTTTAAAAAAAAGAGCTATACTGCGCGAGAGGATTAAGCCTATCAGCTCTACAAAACTCTAATGGCCGCATTAGAGTAAAAAAAAACGCAAAAACCTGGTCGTAAAGCAAGAGGAATAAAATCCATGAGCGATCACCAAAGGCTTACCTCATGTACATGCACCGGCAGTGTTGTTGTAATTACTCAGAATTCCTTATGGGGGCAAGTTTCCTCTTCATTCAAGAGAAAATTAAATCTGAAATATTATGACCTCTCCGGCTTTCCGTAGGGCTTGATTGAGGTTAAGGTTTATCAAAGTTCCGTTATTTGACTTTAATTTTACTTGGTTATAAACAACACTTTAAAACCTATTTAGAAGGTGTAATGGTTTATAACGGGAGGCAATCTTGTCCTTTCTTTTCTAAAGGCATTTCCAGCTGTCTGGTTGTCTGTTTGTTTGCAGTGAAGCCAACAACGTGGGCATGCCAAGGAGAGTCTCCTGGTAAATGTCAACTGTCAGACAAGTGAGGCCTCCTCATCAATCGCCCTGCCATGGGGCTCTGGGCAATGAAACCCCTCTGAGGAACACCACAGAGATAGAGAGAGAACACAATGGCACTGAATGACTGAAGGAAGTCATAGTCAAGAAGAGAGAGAGAGAGAGAGAGAGAGAGAGAGAGAGAGAGAGAGAGAGAGAGAGAGAGAGAGAGAGAGAGAGAGAGAGAGAGAGAGAGAGAGAGAGAGAGAGAGAGGAAGAATGTGAATCAGATTCCCCTGTGACAAGGTCCTCTGACAGTTTAGTTGCTGGCAGTCTGAGCACTGAGCTATGATTGCCAGAGTGCATTAGAGGCCCTGTGTGTAATTTGACATCTCAATATTGAAATAGTAATGCATCCTCACACAGCAGAAATTGCTGCCTAGTAATTGGATTCCAGACACGCGGTACAGGGAACCGAGATGTCCTTGCAAGCTTGATATCGCTGTGTCACGGTAGCTGGAGAGAGAGAGAGAGAGAGAGAGAGAGAGAGAGAGAGAGAGAGAGAGAGAGAGAGAGAGAGAGAGAGAGAGAGAGAGAGAGGGAGAGAGAGAGAAATAAAAGAGAGAGAGAGATGTTAAAATGAATAAAATAAAATAACAAGTTCAAATTTGATGGTCTTTGGCAGAGTAGCGTTCTTCTGTGATGTGAGACCATGTTAGATTTCTTTTCCCCCCCAACAGTTTAAGAGTCTGGTAAGCACTGTCACAGTACACATCAAACCACGTTCAAAGTATTACACACACACACACAGACACACACCTGTGCAGAGCACACAGCACATCCTCTGCTCTTTTGTCCCTACTTGTTCAGTTGCGGCTTCTTACCCGTCTAAATAATTCAGGCCAAGTGAGAATGAGCATATTTTACAGCATACTTAACATGCCAAAAAGGAGCAACAGACAAGGGACAGGAGCCCTGGCTTCAATTAGGTCTTTTGTTACAGACCATGGGCCGACAAATTAATTTTGTTACAATGCCCTCCGTATTGTGAGCCATCAATTTTGTACCTGGCTCCTTCCTCCGCCCTCTCTCCCCTTTTTTTTGTTTTGCTAATGCTGTTGACGTCTGTGCCTACTCCCTTTCCCTGCCTCATTTTATCGTTATACCATGAGCCACAGGTATCAGGTGTTTTGTGTGCGCGTGTGTTTGTGTGTGTTTGTGTGTGTTTGTGTGTGTGTGTGTGTGTGTGTGTGTGTGTGTGTGTGTGCGTGTGTGTGTGTGTGTTTCCACAGCCCTGGCTATTGAGTTACCTGAGATCAAGTGACGGTGGAGCCTCGAAAAGAGCCGGCTATTCTTCAGGGTCGCTGAGATCCTGCTGACTAATTGGATGAGGTGTAAGTCAAGCCAGCAGGCCTCAGACTTTGATGTGACTCACGGGGGAGAGAGAGACGGAGACAGAGAGGTGCCGCACACACGTCACTGTTTTGTACCCAACACAAACCCTTTGTGCCCACCTCCACCTGTTCACACACACATACGCCATGCAAATGGTTTGCGATTCCACCTCGTTTATGGTGGTTCATTAATGTTGCAACCACTTCTTTAGTTTCGTTATGTTTAGGCTGCTGGCTTTTCATTTGCTCCTCCGTGTTTGTTTGCTGTTTCATTCTTTACAGGATACGAAGACTTAGTTGACCGACAGCGGTTACTTTTTTGTCTTTATGATGGTGCATTGAGAATGAGGATCTCACATAGTAAAGCAGTAACTGTGTGTTGCTATTCAACTGATATGAACTGAGTGCAGAACTTTGCGGAGCAAACTTGTGAAATACCCAGTGGGATATGAGAAGTTTTTATATAAACGTGGCAATGAAGTTATTTTATTATTATTACGTTTAATTTTATTTCTAAACGGTTATATTTGTCACCCCTGAAAGAAACAGATGAAAAGCAGTTTGGCAGTTTAGAAATTATGGTAAAAATAAGTAAAGTTATAAAAGCAAGTATTATTTTTATTTATTTTACATTTTTAATTTTTTTAAAATGTATTTGAAAAACTTCTAGAAATACAAGCTTTATCGTCTTATAATTTGTTAGTTGGCCATCTCGTTTTTGTTGTGTCGGTCACACAATATACAATTTTCATTATTTAAAATATGTTATGTATTTTTATATTTCTAGTCTTACAACTCTTTAAAAAAGGGTTATTATCCTACTAGACTCAAGAAGTGTTGACTTCGGTCTATATGTTTAGGTATTTGTAAAAAGAAAAAGGCAGATGAAGTTTTTGAAAAAAATAACATTTTGTAGTGTAGTGGTGACTGAGCATAAATAACACAGGGTTGAGGTTTGGGTTGGGTGGACTGCCTCCAACTTGTCAGGTCTATAAACTCTACAAGGGAACCAGTCCTGTATCGCTAATTTGTTAATCCTGCCGAAGCACTGCCTTTTCCAAAATGTCCGTGCAAAGGACAGCTTGGTTGCAGTAACCCATTGTTTAACAAAACAAAAAAGAGTTTGTTAAATGTGATGAAAGAGTGCCTTTGTGATGTGATATTATCTGCTACTTAAAAAGAGGGAGCTTGTCAACAACTCTCACTTGTCCTGGCCTAAAGAGTTAGAAAAAAGAGGCATTGGGAAGAAGAAAAAATGGGGTGGAGGGGAGACGGGGCGAGTGGGGTGAAGTTACAGCAACAGCTGGTGTATCCTGGGATGCTGGCCAGGATATGGACTCTCCCTTTCACTTCCCATCTGCTTACATATTACCTACATTCCCTCTCTCCCTTCCTCTCTGCCCTTACCTACTGTATATTGCTGTCTCTTGACCCATCTCTGCCTTACTTATATGTTCTGTCCCCCCACCCCTCTCGTTTCTGCATAATTTGAGACAAAAAAAACCTCATTAACAGCTAGGAAAGGAAACCGAGTATACAGTCTTGAACTGAAGAGTCCAGCTGTGGAAGCCACCAGGCCCATTTCTCTCTCTCTCTCTCTCTCTCTCTCTCTCTCTCTCTCTCTCTCTCTCTCTCTCTCTCTCTCTCTCTGCAATCAACTTCTATGATAAATGAAGACACTCCACAAATAACAATGATACAGAATGATTCTTATTTTCATACAGTAGTGGAGAAAAAAAAGAAAGCTAGGATAGACTGTATGGATCCAGGCACACAACAAAACCCGTTGCTTGAATCTGATTGGATACACCATTAAGAAGTTTAGCTAGATTGCCACATGACCCACACAACAGCTGCTATAGCACGCAGCAATCACATATATTAACCTTCATTATATTCTGAGGAGTTAATAAAGCTAAGGCTAACAGCTGCACCCGAACACACACACACACACACACACACACACACTGTACATACGCACACACAGGGATTTGTGTGTGCCCCACAACTTAATGCCACATTGTTGCCTTTCAGGACATGCCATATTGCATGTAATTATGATATGAACACATTGCGGTCCCTGATGTTGTGTGTGCTCTATTCAGCACGTTCAATTGTCTGCCTCTTTGCTAGTGTTTTCAAATGGTAAAGGCGCAGAGAGGGCCATTGTATGTCACAGAGGCGACTGACATGTCCCACATTGTTATAACAATAATCCTTCTAAAATGTGTGAAATAATTTTGTTCCCCCATAATCCCTAAAATCCCCCAGTAAGTATTACAGGGTAAGGAGTGCTTGGGAAATGACTATTTACACAAGAAAAGAGGGACTCATTAAGGGTATTTCACTGCAAGGGTAATTTGACATGCAATTTGCAGCAAAAAAAAAAGAAAATAAAAAAAAAGAGAAAAGAGTTGTCTCCCTGGGCTTTTCATCTGCCTTTAACTAACTCATCTCTCCCGCCTGCATTGTTAGAAGTGCTACTTGCCCTCTCTCTATTCTCAGTGGGCTTTAATCTTGGGCAGGTACAGCACAATCATCTGGAGCGCCTGTACAACTGCGGGGACTTTTTTGATTCGGAGTGCTGTTTATTAGCTTGAAGCATCTGGGCAGGGATCTTGATTAATTGGGGTGAGCCGCCCCTGATATAACAAGGTCAGCCCTCGCCAAGCCTTCCCCACTCTTTCCATTTACATCAATTAGAATTAAGAGGGGTAGAGCTCTGCCTTGGGCCTGGCACACACACACACACACACACACACACACACACACACACACACACACACACACACACACACACACACATACTCTGGATAGAGTGACAATCTGTGTGCATGTGCGTATGTGTTACACAGATTGTGAGAAAGTGAATTACATGATGGACGATATGTGAGAAAGAAAAAAAATCATATATGTTACTCCAGTCAGTCTTCGTTTGAATATAGCTAGTACAGTGGCCCTTAATTAATTTAATGCAAATTAGACTTTTTTGCTGTGTATGTTTCCACGGCACTTTTAGCCACTTCACTACTACCAGTGTACCATGTCAGCCAATTATAGAGCCAGCGTGTCACTGTTTAAAAGACAAAGGATGGAGGGAAGTGATTCATCTCTACAGTAGAATATATATTCCAACGTGTGATATAAGTTACATTTCATGAGCAATTTGTTTTAAACTTTCTTGTACTTTTTGTTTCTTTTTTAAATAATTGTCTTATTTATAATGCATTTAACTTGGTAAGGTAGCAAAGGGTGTGTTGACTCCCTTGGCTCATAATGCCAGCGACTGTCTGGCCCGCACTGTTTAGAGTGTCGCGAATTGGAAGTGTCAAAGCGCTCCTCTGGCTTTGTTTCTTGGTCCCTGATTAACTTTATATTCATTAGTAAATCATATTAGTGATTATATGCTCATCAACTCCAGAACCCCCCTGCTGTGCTAGTGGCAGCCCACCCACTCACTAGGAATCACACACGCTATTATAGAGCCACACACTCACACACCAGCAGTATGAAAGCCATCCCAATACAGCATGTACAGTAGGAGGCGTTCTCTATTACTTCAGACAGAGGGCGGCCTTGTGTCAGCTACCTCTCTCTCTCTCTATATATATATATCCCTCTATCGCCCTCTCTCTCTCTCACTCTCTCTATATGTCTATCCCTCTATCGCCCTCTCTCTCACACACACAAACACACACACACACACACACACACACACACACACACACACACACACACACACACACACACACACACACACACACACACACACACACACACACACACACTTGAAAGCAGGTATGTCTGAAAGATCATTAAATAGCAAAGTTACTTCTTATTTATTTTAAACATAGTTTTCTTAATTCATAAATATCCATTTACAGTACTGTTTCACAATGTGACACTGTTGAAGTTCCCATGTGGATGGTAGATGGACATAGTTTATGAATGCCATGATTGTATTTTTGTCTATAGTGTGTGTGTTCAAAGGATACTCAGGAGAGTAACAATGTGATCAATAAATGATCGAATTTGTAGCAGTTTTAATTTCAAATACTTGTCTGAGTGATTCAGTCATCTCAGAAGTCTCACAGTGTTGGAAAGTGAAGCTCTATTACGCCAATTTAGACAGTAGACATAATTAGTGAGAAATGAATGCTATCACTCAACAGTGGACTGACCAAAGACTGGGCAATCTCACCATGACTGCCATAATAAGCCCTGATTGGTCATAATTTGTAGGGAAGAATAGGAAGATGGGAAAAAAAGATGGCTGACCACGCCATTTCCTCCACCATCAGATAAGGACACAATACGTGGATGAACATGTGTTTTCGACAGTAGATTATGACAGAGCACTGTTATTTCCTGTAAGAATACACTTTCAATTTCCTGCCCGGCACTTTAGTTTTATTACATTGATAACACGATACCATCGGCCGTAGCCATGGGGACGAACCGACAGTGCTCACAATAGAAGACAGAGTGATAAGACAAAAGGCGTGCAAGACGGAATAAAAGAGAGAGGAGAGGGCTGAGAACAATCAGTCCCTGACAGAAACGTGGTTGTATAGCCATAGGGCGATCAGAATTACTTTTGTCAAGCTATTTTGTTCCAATTATGATTCTCGAAAAATTCTCGGGACATTTTGACATTGTGTTCAGTGCAATTGTGTGTACTAATCGAGCTATACCTTTTTATTAAATGACTGATATCTCAACTGTTTGGACATTTGATGGAGAGTGTGTATGGGATTTATTGAACTTTATAGGTCAGTCTGTTCATAAAAATAATCTGCGTGTGATTTACAGTATATATATATATATATATATATATATATATATATATATATATATATATATATATATACAGTATATTTGAGGAAGATGAAAAGTGATGTATTTGCATATGTTTCTTTGTGCCTGTTTGAAAATAAATGTGTGTCCATATTTATGTGTGTGTGTGTGTATGCGTGCGCAGACACAAGCACACATCTGTGTGTGTATTTCTTTATGTCCTCTGCCCTGTCCTCGTGTCCCCTCAGGCATCTTCAGTCAATGACCTCTTGTTTCCACAGAGGTCCACAAATCCATTTCCTAGCAGAGCTGTAAATTTCCAGCCAGGTCCTGATCCCCACTTAGACCAATTGGAGTCAATTTGTTATTGCAAATATAAATTTGGTAACTTGTAATATCCAGCGAGCCAGGCAGGAGAGGCCACTGGCAAAGGCCAATGCTATTTTCACTTCTGACCCCTCATTGAGGCGAGCTTTTGTTAGCTTAGGCATTCAGCTGCCAATCACGGTTGAGTTTTTCATTAAATTCACTTGAGAAACTCCCCAGGTCCCAACTGGGCAGCCACCGCAAGAATTCATGGGATTGGGGATTCTTCCGAAAATGACTAAGGAAGTGGTGCTGACCTGGTTCCCATTGCTATGTTTAAATATGTCCATAAGCAGCAGGGGGAACATGCACTTTACTTCCTTCTGTTTTAATCAGCAGTTTTTTTTCTTTCAGACAACTAATGACAGTTTGTACATTTCAATAACATCACAGAATTCCAGTGGGTTTAGGCACAGGACAATCACAAAATGTGTTGGAAAGTGTCAGTCAAGATTTGATGGTATAATGTTGTATTATGTCTGAACAAGCCATTACTAATTATTTGAAATAGATAATAAAGAAATAAACATGGACTGACGGACTTCCTCATAATGCATTTCTTACAAGTAATGTTGTAATCAGCAGATATGGAGTGACTATGGATGTGTGTGCGTAGTGTGGGGGTGAAGGGACAAGGGTGGGCAGTAAGAGTGTGAATACTTGCTTGACTCTTTGGCCTGAGGCAGCGCACAGAGAGAGAGAGAGAGACACACAAACTCTTTCCGCCCAGTCCGATTCCCCCTGAAGCGGTTGACATTTCCCCCAGAAGGATAATTGAGGAATAACATTTGCGTTACAATTTAACATGACCCCTGCCTTTGGAAGCCCTTTCATATTACGTAGCTGAAGATGGCTGCTGACACCCACTTAGGCAGGGGGGGAGGATGTGCATGTGCGTGTGTGTGTGTGTGTGTGTGTGTGTGTGTGTGTGTGTGTGTGTGTCTGTTTTTGTGTCAATTGTTGTCCATGTTTCCACTTAATTTTCACCATCTCGCAAGTGTTTTCATGCTTATGTTTCTTTGCATTAGGGTATATTGTTTGATGTGTATGTGTGTGTGTGTGTGTGTGTGTGTGTGTGTGTGTGTGTGTGTTTGTGTGTGTGTGTGTGTGTGTGTGTGTGTGTGTGTGTGTGTGTGTGTGTGTGTGTGTGTGTGTGTGTGCATATCCAACCAACATATGGAAGGGGAATGAATGGCTCCAGGCTCAGTGATATGGTATTGTTGATGTTAGAGGAAAGAAAGGGAAAATAGCTTATTATTACAATGACAGAGTAAGGAGGAGCTGCACTGACCTTTTCAAGTCTTTGCCTAGCAACTATTATTTTTTTTTATCAAAGTGGGGGATGGTGTGTGTGTGTGTACCTGTTTGTGTCCATGTGGCAGCGTTCACATTTGTATGTGTGTGCAAGACTCAGAGGTAGTGACATGAAGCAGCCGCTAAAAGCTAAGGTTAATGGATTGACTGTTACCTGTTCTTGAGGCTTAACATTGGCCCATACACAAGGGGAATCATCCGCGGCCGCTCCAACAGCCGCCATGCTCCTGCCGGAAGGCTAAATTAACAGAGCTGTGGCTTGTTTGTTTTAGGAATTTTGGAGGGTTTATCTGAGTCAAGGATACAAGTCCGAGACACAGTCTTTAATCACTGTACCTCACAGTGATGGCTTTATCCTGAGCTAGTGGGTGGTGCTTTCACTTGACGCTGTGGATATGGTGGATACAATTGTTTGTATTGTGAAACAGGCAGTTTTACTTACTTACTTACTTACTTACTTACATTAAGGTTGAAATGTGAATTAACTAAACATGGCAGGATAACAACAATAAAGATACAAATGTATAATTTGAAGGCACATTTTTTCTCTCTGACAATAGAAAGTGATCTATCACTCGGTTGGTGAGGCTATTGAATTAATAACCACATTTTCTTCTCCTCTGACCAGGTAAAATATGTTTTTTTCTTTGTTGGAGTCAACTTTGGTCACTGGTGGTAACAGCAGGTGTGGCAACATTCCACAAGCAACAACTTTGTCAGAAATGTAACAGACGCATACATGTACAGTTGTGTGTATCTGTTTTCAATGCAGCCAAACAAACTCTTAACAGAAAATACCATTAACAATGGTGTTCGACTTCATGGAAATATAAAGAATTCTTACTCTAGCTGTACCATTAAAACAATAATACATGTTGCGATGTAATTACTTTTATTTACTAACTTAAATTTTAACGACCACTGCTCAGCTGCATCGTACAACCCATGTGATTTGGTACAGATGTACAACACACTGCCAGCACCAGCATTACCAAGAAAGACAATGACTACAATGACCATTTGTTTTATGGAAATAATGTAAAGTATTCAGAAATACTGATTTTGTGTCCAACCACTATGTGACTTCTGAGTGCTGTAGTATTGAACGTTGCATTATAAGGTATAGCCATTCTAAATGATCTTCCTTCGTCAATGCTATTCCCATTGCTCTTCATCAGGGCGGCCAGGCACACCGTTTCACACCAGCTCGCTCCGTAGCCAAACTGCCTTCCACTGATAAATGAGAGGATTAGTGACTGGTACACTTTATTAAAAAGTAATAACAATTTTTGTTGGCATCCTTCACGTGGTAAGGAGTGCCATGAATCACAGGATATTGGCTGTCTGTATCTGATGAATGCATCGTTTACCAGGCGAGGAGTTATTTAGTAGCGGCTATTAATTTAAATCACATTTATCTCGCGCCCTCCGGCTTCGGGATAGGGGGAAACACAAGCTCTGCAGTGGAAGGAAATCAAAGAATTAGACTGCACAGCATATACATTGAGGTATCATATCAAGGCAATTTCCTTTAGAATGCCTAAAAATTACAATTTGGGATTATTTGAAAGTGTTGCTATCATAAGCATGCTCTTACAACATGATATTTAACTAGCTGCAACTCTAGGATGCCCATTGACAATATAGTTCTCCTGATGTAAAAAATCTGTTTGCACCTTGCCCATACCTACTCCCTGATATCATTATGAAACTTCAATTCCAGCAAAGTAACTATTCAAATGCCTCTTCTATTCACTTTCTATTTATTTCAGCTCTATGGTGTAACCAATCTGCAAGCTAACAGTCTGTGGGCTTACTGCTCATCATTGTTAGAGACCAGACCGTTGCCTTACTTGGAATGAATCTGTTTCTCTTTCACACATTGTTGCTACCAATTACATGAAGCAGTCATAAAGGTCTAATGAGCTGAATTACCACACGGACGGACACTAGTGCGTCATGTCTGGAAGCAGTAATCTCTGTCTATACCTTTGACATCTCTCACCCACAAGACCTCATGTCATGAAGCGTTGGTGGTCCCTCATTTCCTTTTTCCTGTTAAGGTCTGGAGGCTATCCAAACACAAAATGCGGGGCTCATGTAAACACATAACATCCTTAGCCAGACATATCATCAATTATTCAATATAATAACAATGATTCAAGACTGAATAGGGCTATGCTTTTGGAATTCTGAAGCAGGCAGAAAAAAGCACCAACGGTTAAATATTGCTGTTTCTTTTGTTCCTTCAACATGAGAAGTTCCTAGAAAATACTTTAAATAACTTTAGATTATATAATGTCATATACAAGATTCTATTTTACAACCAGCTCATGATGCTCCGTGTTAGTGTAACACGGACTACGAATCCCAGACTCACTGGGTCTCATCACATAGGCATGCAATTCACTTTTGGATTTTAGTTATTTTTACAACAACTACAGTTCATTTCAGTTGTAATAACTCCAATTACTTGTACTTTCCCCTTATAGGGTACTTTCAAAATATTCACTGAACAATAAATTACAGTAGTTCCCTATACCGCTTTGTACAATAGGACCTTTGAGCAAAGTTGACATTTACGGCTCTGATAACAAGGTAATATAGCCAGTGATGTGTGGGTCCCAAACTGTAATGAAGTCAGTTTTCTGTGTGAAAATACCTTTTGGTTGACCCTTAAAGCTTAGGGGCCACTGCCCAAATTACCAGGTCCCTCATAAACAAGTCCAGGCTCATATGTACCATAGGTCTGGGCTTAAACTTAATTAAATAGGCAGATAGGAGCATTTAGGCTGGACACGTGTGCACCTAACAGCCTTCTACGTCATATTTGCTTAACCTTCCAGTGGACTCCAAAGGTGCGTCTTGGTAATTGAAACATAACAGAATTAGGTTACAAATGTCTAACAGAGCCCTGTGTGTACAGTAGAAGCTCTACACCACTGAGCTTAGCACGTGTTTTCATTTAATTAGTTTTTCATTTGGTCCCGAATGCCTTGTGTCAATACAGGCAAACAAGTATGTGGATAGGATTTTCTGTGTGCGTGAAGTTATAACCAAATATATGTGTTCATCTGAGATCATGATTGCCCCTATTACTTACAATTATTTTAACTGTGCAAATAAAATAAACAGTTAATTTTCTTCTTAAATATCACCTTATTTTATGTATTGATTCAAATTGAATCTGTTGAGTCCTTGTCTGTATGATAGTGCCCCCCCCCACACACACACACACACCTTCTCATCCCACAGAGACACCTGAGTTAGTGTGTCAAAAGTGAACCGTCTAAAACATTTAAAAGCTAAGGTACGGCTGGCTGTGAAGTGCTATTGATCTTTGGTGTTAAGGAGGAATGCATCTGGCATGTCAACACATTTTCTCTTGAAAGTTAACCACACACATGCATGCAGCAGTTCCCTGAGCAGAGGCTTCACAAAGACACTTAACGGTTATTGACATTTGTTGTGAAAACCCGCAAAGCTGCGAACGTCAGTTTTTATTTTATTTATTTTTTATCTGCTCAATTTTCAGTGCAACATGCATATTTCTGTGCTTGAATTATTACAGTTAAATGTCATGTTTGTGCATGCCTTCCTGCACACTTGGTGTGGCTTGGAATGACCTGGCATATTGTTTTCTGTAGAATAATCAGCAAAGCATTGTTAAAAGGTGTGGTTATACATAGCAACGGTTATAGGTTTGCCTTATTTCCACTGTAACTTTGGAAAAAGTTGACTTTTTTTTGTACACGTGGTAGTTTTTTTTTGTGGTATACATTGGGCTGATATGTATCTATTATTTTCCCACCACACACTGTCACTCTGTCCTGATGATTAATGTAAGAGTTTGACAGGATTCCAGGCCTCATGTCCCTCCTGGGCGATGAGTGATAATCTGCCTGCTCGGGGCAGCTCTCGAGACGGGGAAAGGAAACTGCTTATAGGGCCTCCTGTCCCAGGTGAAGAGCCCCAGGGTTGCGGGGTGTAGAGCCTGGAGGCTGCCCAGGTGTTCACAGGTATAACTGATTCTCTATGTCCCAGCTGGGAGAGAGAGAACTGCACAAATATCACCGCATGTGATGTTTGCCTTCACTAGTCAGTTGGTGCTCTCAGTCTGTCAGCTTTTGTCTGACTGACTTTCTGCCTCTCGCCCTTTCTGACCTTTCGCACGCAAGCTGACAGCAACTGTGTTTCGATATAATGTTAAACATGACATTTCCATAACTTTCACAGTTGAGAGCAGCATTGTTTACAGCTGATCCTGCCTTCTTTTAAAACCATAAATATATTTTGTCAGGAAATATTTGTAAGGCAACAAACCACACACATTTGTTGATCAAATTGATTCAACATGCTATGATTAACTGACTCCAATTATCAATCTATAGTTTTAAATCGACAGTGAGCACCAAGCTGTTTCTGTACTGTGAAGCAATGGAAGCTTGCGGAGAGGCAACATAATTTCTAGGGCGCAAAGCCAACACTAGATGGCTGCAGATAATGCAGAAAAGGAGCTAATGATACACACATACTGTAGGCAGAGTGACAGAGAGAGAGAGGAGAGGATGTGAGAGAAGAGTGAAGCGTGAATACGGCGAAGAGAGACTGAAGGGAAGGGAGAGATTACAAGAGAAAGAAAGAGAGGGTGAAAGACCAAGAGCAAAGGTTGGAACTTGTTCTGTTCAAATGTATATTTTGTATGGGCAGTTAATGCAATAATATTAACCAAGAACTAATCACAGGTCTATTCAAATCAACAATACACATAATGCCACTGTATCAAAGTTAAACATGTAGAGCTATGCTGTAATAACCAATCATATTTGTTGTCCAAATGAAGGAGAGGGGAGTGACCCATATCTACAATCAAATATTTCCTTTTATGCATTTTTGTCTGATTTGAATGGTCCCACAAATCAGCTCTATTGTAACAGGAGTTCCATTCAGATTTAAAATATAACACAGAAAGTAAATATGTTTGCTGCCTTGTTTTGGGTCATAAACCCAATGCCTATTGTCCTATTAATTAGGGCAATTGTATCTGTGGTGTGTTTTAATACAGTGCAGTCCACCAATATGGTTGTAGGTTATAACCTATGTTGTAGATCCATGCCTTGCTTTGAAAGACATGCTGAATGAGATGCTCTCTGGGTTTTCACGTTTTTGATTCAGAGTAATGCCCATCTGACAAGTACTGAGCTAGCACCTACTTTTGTACAATTATTCTTTTCATCCATATATAATGAACCAAAACACTATACAACACAATAAAGCAAGAGGTGAAAAATAATGTGCATTTGTGAGCAGCAATATTTCAAATGAGAATATATTAATGTTTCTGGGCCCAAATGGGTGGTATATACATCTCTTTGTCTATGGAAAGATTAAGCTATTTCACAATCAATAGAGCAGTCAGAAGACATTTTTATTGGGTGCATTACACCGCAAATGAATTGTAGAGCTCGGTAAAAGCCAATTGGATAGGTGATGGAATATCTGTGAGCGTTTGTCTGACAATTGGTTATATTTCCAGAACATGTAGATTAATGGTGTTCACAGCGTGCCACATTGTGGGCATTCATTACACACACACACACGCAAACACACACTGACACACACACACACACACACACACACACACACACACACACACACACACACACACACACACACACACACACAAAGACACACACGCTTCATTATATACCATTCCACACCCAAAGAAGGCTGTAGCGAGTGGGATAACAAGAGTCATTGATTCTCGCTAAAAGGTGAGAGGAGGATCATAATCTCACAGGAGGGGGGGTGTCTTGAATGTAGTTTAAATATGTTCTCAGTGCCTCTGAAATATTTATCACTTTTGAAATGTAATTTGTGCATTTGCTTGGAGTTTATAGCATTTTCCTCTACAGCTGCTCAGGGAATAAATGAGAATATGGGGGGAATATAAAGGATCCGTCTTTATCAGGATTGGGTCAGACAGACTTATTAAGGAATGCTACGGTATGTACAGTAGTGGAGGCTCTTGTCTAATGCACAGATCAAGGCGTGCACATCAGTGGAGAGATTAGCCTTATAAACTGTAGGGTATAAGTAATGTAATATATTTCCATGGTTTGGGGACCACTGTGTTATTTATGCCTTGGGATTTCAGGGGGACTATCTCTATTATTGAGATAAAGAGGCTGGTTAGAGTATGCGCTCAGAAAAAAAAGAGAAAAAAAACACTATATAGCCTACTGTAATATTATTTCTTCAATTCTTTACCCTTCACAAATCTTTAAGAAATGAAAAAAAAAAATGACCAGACAGTCTATTTAGAAATGTATTATTAAGATGCATTAGGTGAGGTAAAAGTGATAATAGTGAAAAGCTTAGATAAGTCAAAGAGATTTCAACATCAAACAGGTTTATGCAAAATAATGGAACATCACACCAACAATGCAACTGATCATGAACTCACATATTTGGGAATCAATGGGAACTAACTTAAAATGTTATTCATTTATAACCTCTTCTTAAAATGCATACAAGCATGTTTCTCTCCGACGACTTTCAAACCAAACACTATCAATATGTGCAGCTGGCGCCTTCAATCACAACAACACAAGCAAGATGTAATTGAAATTACCCAGCCAGATGAGTGGAGCTATACCTGACTGTCAGAATGAGGGAGGAAACTCATTTTAAGGTATATGGTCACACTCGGCATTGCATTTTTTTTCCTCCTTTTTGTAAATACGAAACGGATGCCCATGATGGCAGCTGGAGTAACACATCTGAAAGTCGGTGTGCTTAAAAGTAAATCAACTTTCTCATTTCACAAAGCCTGTTCAACGAGTTGTGAGGGACTTCATTTGAGAAATTTGGGTTCAGGGCTACTGCACACACACTCACACATCAATGCACAGATCCATTCTCTCACGTAAACAGTAGATATGTATACAGTATACGTATATACTGTATATATATACTTTATATCCTATCTTTCATTTTCAATGTGCTAATTGGATTTATAGATAGGATAGGATAAATCAGAATGCTGAGCACTGCTATGAAGTCATTTTGATTCTTGAGAGTTTAAGTGTCTATTCTTCAATTGCTGCTATAAAGTATATTTCACCTTGATTTGAGGGGATGTGAAATAAAAAAAATTAAAAACCATATAATAGGCATTTGGGTCTTGTACCTCAACGACACAAACTCGTGTGACAGCACACTTAAACTGGGACATAAAGACAGTGGCTTTGTGAAGCATCTTTAAACATCACTTTATTTTCATATACAGCTGTAAACTACGTAATGTTAATGCAATATGTTGGTTTTCCACACTATATGAATACCAGCTCCCCTTAGAACTAAAGTTAAATAAAAAATTAAGTAGACCTGACAAGAACAATTTCTCTCTGGTCCATGATCAAACATCACAGTAGAAGCTGTGTACAATCAGATTGGCTGACACACATGCTCTTCGAGGGCAGCCTAACGATCAACACACAATAGCTCTTGGTGAGTTAAATTAGACTCTCCCTAAATGGGAATTTGATTCTTATTTCAGAACTTCAGAGGCTTGTTCATTACATTACGGCAAACAACATCCAACAATGAGTGATCCGACATCGACAGGCTTTGTTGTTTCAAAAATGCAAATACTCACAATGTAGGATGGGTGCAAATACAGAGACAACACACATTCCTCCTTTCATTTCGAATTAAGGAGGGGGCAAAGAAAACTGGTTCCATCGGGACGTGTTATCCTCTTCTCTGAGTTTATCCGGGTAAAAAAGGAATTATTGGAGCAGCTGCCTTTAGACGGAAATAAACAGAATTATAAAGGGATTGTGGTAGAATTGTATTTGGGTGATACATCAATGCATCATTAAGCTCTAAAAACAAAGTTTGGGTGGTTAATTACTGTAGTTCACTCGAATTGCGAATTGTTTTTATCAGTGTTGAGGGTTTCTCTATCAAACAATCATTCTGTGAAAAATAACAATGTTGTTCTTCAGCTGCATGCATGGAGCGCAGAAGCCAGATAAAAGTGAATATACTTTCTGTGACCTGGGAATATTTTTTTTGTTCATAAGATGTGGCTGACATTTGCAATCCTCCTCAACACGTCTTGAGGAATGAGGGGTCTTTACCGGTAACTAATGGAATATGCAACCTTAAATTTACATTTTAAAGTCAAATTTGAACTAGTATACATTGATATTTTATATCTAACAATCACAAGAAATATTTGAATTGATCGATGTTTTAATTTATCAGACGTTTTTCAGATGTCCGAAGTCCCTATTGTTTGCATTGTTATAGGGCTAGGTTTTCAAGTTTTTGACTTGAGTTTTTGTCTTTTAAAGTTACTTTCATCGCTGGAGTACAGAGCATTTTGTATTTGTTCTTCATTCAGGCAGAACTAATACAACAGGGAACAGTGTATTTATCTCCTGATGTTGGAAGCAGGGCTCCTCTAGGGCTGGCCTGGGGCCTGAGTAGCAGAGAGCAGGGCAGGGAGTCCCTTGTCTCGGTGCTTGTAGCGTTTTCAGGGGGCAAACAAGCCACAGAGGAGCAGTTATTTGTGTATGTGGCAGAACTTCCTCCACCATTTGTAACTTTTCCATCGAACAATATATGAAGGTTTGTTGATTAGAAAGTATTTTACAAAAAAAAACAATGTTAATCATTACCCAAATTATGTTGATCAAAATGCTGTGCATGTCAGTTTAAAATTGGTGAATCTAGTGCCATGTTTGACCTCTTACTATTTTAATTGTCCCTGGCATAAATTAAATACCAAAGCCAACAGCAATGTTTTAATTACAGTACAGGTTAACCATGCAATCACCTTGTGCTCTTTTTCTTTTAGTCATGTGATCATTTGTTAATGGCCCAAATGGCAGGCACACCACAAACCTTTCCTACTTCACACTTGACTGCCTAGAGAGATAGGGAAACTGCCTTAATTCATCATCATGGGACTCCTATCATGCCCTGCGGCATAATAATACACTATGCAGACAACCTATTTTAATTAATGATATATTCTTTAATATTAACATGCTATGGTCAAGGTAAACGGGAAGCAGAGTTAATTTAATTAAGTGCATGGCTTCACGTTCCTGGTGTTATGTTTCAGTGCTTTCATCTAATTCTGCGTTAGTCATCAACCATTATTCCCTACCACCTCTATGGTGGCTCAACACCACTTGGAGAAAAAACAATCTGAAAATTAGCATAGATACAGCCTGCTAATACCTTTACATTACGGAATACATCACACAGGGATTTAGTGGAATCAACCAACCTTATATTATCAACTCAATGTAAATACATAGGTTTTTACTCATCTCAAATTCATTTAACTTAAAATGTCTAGTTTTTATATTATAACACTTCATCTGCAGGCTTAATAAACATGAGTTGATCTGAAGCCATTTGACTTGAAAAGGTGAGTGAAATGACTGTACATCTGTGTGGTCCCTCAATTGTTTTTACTGAATTAAGTTTACAAATAAACAGATCAGATTATTAGCAGACTTCCCAGCGGCATGCACTGTTTCAGAGTCGCCTCGGTTTTAGTCTTAAGAAAACATGCATGCTGGGAGATTGATGTGTCTTTAATATATGTAAAGAAGAGTCATGTTTGTTTTTTTTGTTTTTATATTATAATGAACACAATGATAACCATATAATCAAGGTTAATATCCAATTCAGTATTTACCCCTGTACACTTACAATCTCACATGGTCACTGGGAACAGCGGTGCATGTAGTCTTTGTGCTCACTCTGGTACAAAGTGTCAACAGGAGCAGCTGCTGCTGTAAAATAAATCTCCATGTCAAATCTAGTACTGATTCACTGGAAATGAAATATCCCTATAGAAATGTAGTCAATTTAACAAAAATATCAAAATATATTACACTTGTTTTTCTCTCAAGTACAGCTAACTCAATTGTAAAATATGCAGCTTTCAAGCTCTTTTTCAAGCTTAGTGCAGTTAAGTTGCATTCTTAAGCAGCAAGGGGACATTTTAAAGACACATTAAGCTTATAATGATAGCAGAAAGAGATGGAGAGAGAGAGACAAAATAACCAATATTTTTGCCCTCCTTATTTTCCTTATTTTTCCCCTGAGGCATTTCACACAGCAAATTCCAACCAACAACCCTCTCGGCACCAATCTAGACTCTTCAACTTGATCTTACACTACGCTTCTTCAAAACAACAATTGTGTCCACTGCTTGGCTTTGTTTTTGATCAAATATCTTGTATGGAACCGTACTTGAATCATCCCTTCTGACTACCTGCTCTCGCTTAAGAAACATGTTCACATTTTGGGTAGCCTATAGAAAACAAAGCCTGTGTATATAGAGCCCGGGGTTGATTAAACCCAGAGCCTCTTGTTTTTTCTCTTTCACTTCTTTTCAACTGTGATGTTTGAGATGTTGGGGACGGCTAATTCCTATTAGTCATGAGCGGTTACATGAATGATCCTTTAAGCCAGGTGAGGAGAGAGAAGGACAACGCTGATATTCCGACACAGGTTTGAGTTTCCAGACCATCTCGTGTTTTCTCTACGTCATGTTAACACTCGCATGCGATACGTGCACGCAAAGTAGACATATTCATTACAACACAACTAGTACAGCTTCTAACACCCCTATAGCTAAGATCCAAGCCCGGGTAATGGAGCAGGGAGAGGCATAGGATGTCTTGTTGTTGTCTAAGCACGGTCATTAAAACATTTAAAGGACAAAAAAAAAGGATTGCATGACTTGGGCATGGTTACAGTGCTGGCTGTCACTGGTAGAATACATGTGAACGACTCGTAGTTCAAGCAAACTGCCATCAAATTGTACGTGACATATAGGGAGCTACAGGAAATGTGACAATTAAAGGTATTTAATGTATTCTTATTGTTTTATTATCAGAGCAAAATGGACCATGGGTTACCACAGTGACCACCTACTCCCTCTTATAATATATTATGACCATTATTATGTCCACCTGCTGTTATTTTTTTACAAACACTGCTAAGGGAATCAAGACCCAAACAAGTTAAAACAATTACTCATTGAAAGGGGGTGATATAGCAGAATATTTCCCCTCCCCTTTGCTTCCTCAGTGAAAACTGCATTTGTGCATATCTATGCATGATTAGTCAGCCATATAGATGCTCATCTGTGTCTTTCATCAACTTGACAGCTTTTTTCCTCCTCAGAAAGATAACATGTATTAGGGGCGTAAGCAATACATATTGGCCCGGAGTAAGTTTGTGGCACATTCCCGCACCTCATAATCACGGCTGTCTGCGGTTAAGTATCCCCCATGATCTATTGACTCCATTTTTTATTCCGCCTCGTTTCTAGCCCTGGTAGGTATAGAGGGAGAGTCTGTTAAGCGCAGAATGCAGAGCAGCCATAATTCATAGAATAGCAGGGAATTAAATAATACGAGATGTCTACATCGCCAAGTACTCAGTGATTAATCAGATTTAGTTGTCGGCTGACAAATTAATATACTATATATTCAAAAAACAGCATTAAGCTGAAGTGGCAATAAGACATTGTATAGCTCGTATAATTGAAGGACTGAATGCAGAATACATGAAGATACATTTGATGATGGTGATTATATGCATGGAAATAAGGAATTATTTTAAGCTCAAACTCAAATTAAATGTATAATACACAGTATGTGCACCAGGGATCTGACATAAGTTGACTCTTTAGCGATGGTTCCCATTGAGGTCAGTCAGTTAACCTTCCTTGGTTCATGAGTTATTGTTCTTTTGTGTTTGTGGAATACTTTAATCAAGCCTTAAGAGATTTGAACCTCCAGCGAAAGAAAAACAGAGAAAGAAATATAACATTTGCGTTCACCAGGAGGAAATTAATGTTTTATTAATTATGTTTAAGACAATATATGATGAGGCTAATTTTACTCCTTTTTTTACAAGTGAACGATATCTCCTGAGAAAACCCACCGCATTCTTTAATTTATCAAGAAATGTTGCTTTTTCAACACTAACTGCCGTCGTGCCGTGGGACTTCACATTGTGCTGTGTTTCTGCTCTCTCATATTTGAATCACTCCATGTGAAAAGCACTCTCTTGCCCCCAGCCTTATGCTATATGTATTTTGGTTTTGTATTACCCTTGTGTTTACAGCAAATACACCAGAGTCAAATGAGAGTCAGTATTGCTAATGTGATCCAGTTTCATATCGTTTTCTTCCTCTTGTCTGTTTATTTACAGTAAAATGCTTCCTTAAATAACATCTGGGATTGTGTGCATGCTGTGACTTTTACAGAAGTTACAGGTTGAGATCATTTCTTTAAGATAATAAGAAGCAGCAAACAAAGAGCTGATAATGTATAGTATACAGTGGAATGATGAATGAAAATCTATCCTGTGGTGTTTTTATTTTTATTTATTTTTTACACATACAACATGTTTGGATATCGAGAGGTTTGCCAGTTTTGCCAAGCCTGTATGCCATATGGCTTGTGCTGGTTACGTCTCACAAGAGCCCCTTGTCGTCCCAGACTAGCGGCTTCCCATTACCTAGCTGTGGCAGTTCCTTTCCCAAGCTGCCACTTCTTCTGGCAGATTATAATAAAGATGACTCTTTCACAGTGTGAACTGCTCTCTCATGGCCAGGAAACCAGACGTGCGCACACACACACACACACACACACACACACAACTCTCCTCATTCAAAATACACACGGACATCACACCGTGTTAACAGCAGGCTGAGGCTGAGCCGGGCTGTGTGGTGACTGGATGAAATGTGAGGATTAATGGATATTTATATTTCATTATGTTTTACTCCGGCCACAGAATAATGAATCACTCTCTGGGAGATACTGAAACATATGTCAACCCCTATCCACTTACAAATGTGATTCAATTTGACTTTAAACGCGCTGATCAAATTTTGTTAACATCTAGTACATCTTCCAAAAAGGCACACAAATGCAATACAAGTATCCCAGATAGAGTCTGGGGCACATGTAGAGTTGTTATCCAGTTTAGGGCATCATTTTGGTTGCACAGACTTAACATGATAACTGGAGGGGGGTGCAATGTGAATGATTGATCTTAAGGTTATATTAATAAGGACTTTGACTAAAGGTTAGTTTCATTATCTGTTAACTATTGTCTTGGTTAATATACTAACTTATTTTCATGAAAGAAAACAGTGACAATTTATAATTTCCCTGAGACCAAGTTAACATCTTTACACCATCCAAAAACCAACAAAGAAAACAAGAACATATGTGTTATACATATTTAGGAATGAGTGCTTAGACACTTAAATGATGGAGAAATTAGAAATCTATAATCAAAGATATAATTATATTCACTGTAAAACATGAATGTATGCATGCTGTACACACACAAAAAGTATTGTATGCTAACAAGGGGATGGATGGCTCATTCTAGTTTTAATCAACATTTATCGCAGAATTTTTTTCATGTCACATCTGATAAACACTACAAATTCATTATATGTAGGCTTTTTAATTTCGATCACTTTACACCGTAATGTGTGCATTGAATGTTTGAGAGGAATCCATTTCTATGTTGTGTGTACAGTAGGGAGTTCACTTGCTTGTCTAAGCAGTGCCTCTTTCATTCTTTTCTGATGGGATAATTTCTTCAGTTGAAAAGACACTTGCAACCTGCTGCTAATTGCCAGAAAGGTCCTCTTCCCTTCCGCCCACCTTTTAGCAGCAATAGGCTCCAATCAGTAACCTAACAACAAACAATGGAAGAGCGCCACATTAGCTTACCATCAATTTCCTGACTGAGGTAACCTGCCACCCACTCCAGCCAAATGACTCGCGTCAGTGAAAGAGCATCACAACAGCCAGGACAATATGCTTTCAAAGGCAATGACAAGGGCTATTCGAGGGCTATGGCCTGTTTGCTTGAGTGCATGTGTGTGTGTGAGCGTTATGTGAGTGTGTGTGTGTGTGTGTGTATGTGTGTGTGTGTGTGTGTGTGTGTGTGTGTGTGTGTGTGTGTGTGTGTGTGTGTGTGTGTGTGTGTGTGTGTGTGTGTATGTCTGTGTGTGTGTGTGTGTGTGTGTGTGTGTGTGTGTGTGTGTGTGTGTGTGTGTGTGTGTGTGTGTGTGTGTGTGTGCACTGCTGGTTTTGTTCAACTCGTCACACTACACTTGGCTCCTGGTGTTGCCAGTAATCAATACCGGCCTGAAATCACCTACTGTTACCCGCCTCCCATACTGCCTGTTTTGTCCCTGACTTAATAATAAATTAGATCCCTCTTCAAATGCAGTTGGGACTCTCTTTGTAACCTCTCATGACACACACACACACACGTACACACACACACAAACACACACACATAGGCATGTGAATACAAACCATCTACAAACACACACACACACACACACACACACACACACACACACACAAACACACACACACACACACAGACTGAGAATATAGATACATAACATAGCTTCACACATGCTGAAATAGTTGTATGATTTTACTTTTTAACGTAGTGGGGACTGACCGAATGATAGGAAAGTAGTACACACACACACACACACACACACACACACACACACACACACACACACACACACACACACACACACACAAACACAGCTCAGCCAGCCAACATCAAGGGTAACATTTCTATTGCATTTGCTAATCACTGATCAATAATTCAGAAGCCCCTCTCATCTTGAAGGGTCCCTGGCTTCCTGAAACATATGGCAGCTGTATGTGTGCTATTGTGTGTGTGTGTGTGTGTGTGTGTGTGTGTGTGTGTGTGTGTGTGTGTGTGTGTGTGTGTGTGTGTGTGTGTGTGTGTGTGTGTGTGTGTGCACACACCCTCTTGTCGGACATTTATCTGCTGTTCAGGTTACTGGCTCCTTATCACAGAAGCCTGTCTGCTATGACGGCCAAACAGCAAAAGGAAACAACTTAGTCAAAGTTGTTTTTCAGAACATGCCTTTTGTTCCTCCCCTCCACCCAACCATGTTACATCTAACGACTTGAGCGTCTAATGCCAGTTATAACAGCCAGCCCAGTAATTTGCAGTGTAAGTCGACACGATGGTTATCTGTGTACGGGGCACCTTTCATTTCCTCCGAGCCGGGCTTTTGCCTCGATTCATGCTGTCGTTATCTTTTCTCACTAGGTCTTTTGGTAATTTGTCCAGCATGGGTTGACTCACCAACGGTCTCCTGTTCCACCCTCACCACCACCCTCCCCCACCTCTCATTTCTTTATCTAAAAAAAAAGTCTGATTAAATGGCATGAATCTTTCATATCAGTGACTTTAATATCGTAAAAAAAAAAACTTTTGCTTAGATAACTTTTTCATCTGCGACTCATCTGTGTTTTATCAAAATATTAAGTACATAGAATGAACTGGATCTTTTGGACCCTTTACAGTCTTTTAACATGGTCCAGTATCCTCACTTTCTGTGTTAGTGTGTTCATAAATCCTACATTTTTCCTGATTAGATTGAACTATCATAGCTCACTCGGGACATGTGTCTATTAACTGCTCTAATTGTACTTATTTAAAGTGTCCTTGTCTACTTTCCATCTACATACTGTATGTTACTTAATTCCCTGCATCAGTGTTGTTTTTTTTCCTAAAAAGGAAAAAGTGTCACACTTGTAATCAACTTATCTCTATTAACAAATGTAGACTTTTCTCCTGACACTTATCTTAACAACTGGCTGAAGGTATTTATTTTGTTTAAGTGGCAAACAAGCTAAATTGTGCTTGCTCTAATGCCAATAAACAAGATAAGTTCAAAACCACTTCCAACAGGGCATACACCTGAGGCACATATCTACAAAGGACCTCTAATGCGCTACTGTTGATGGAACCGTCGTGTCAGGCAGTTTTGGCAAACATTCTGTGTTGTTGTGTTGTATGCTTGCGCGCTGGCCTGTTGAAGGATGACTCTTCTCAGGCTTGCCTCCATCATGCTGGGCACATGATAAATAGAGGGAGATGGTCGTAGTGGTTCGTAGGCGCTACAACCGTGACCCAATGCTCCCCTGTGGTACTACAGTAATACTGGCCTTTGTTCTGGGACAAACAACTAGAAACAATGTGCTGAAAACTTCCAATGAGAAGCTTGATCTGAGCGAGCTAAATATGTTCTTTTACATTTTAAGAGTCAAACAATGCAGAGGGAAAATATCCAACTTTTTAATAAATACTGTATTGACATAGATATTGACTGTGTTTTGCAACTAAAGTTTTAAAGGTGCACTATGCAGTTTCAGTGGAGGGGGATTAGATTAACTTTTCAGGTAGCTTTATAACTTTATCAGCATTCCAGGTATTCAATTTTACTGTCAGGAAAGTTAGTGTATTCAGTTATATACATTAGAAAATCTTCACTTCTCTGACACACCCACAATTACATAGTGCACCTTTAAAATTATTACAAATAATATATATTTACGTATTGAATCCAGAGGTGGAAAGAGTACAAAAATATTCTACTCAAGTAAAAGTATGATTACTTGGATGAAATTTTACTTAAGTAAAAGTAAAAGTACTGGTCTAAAAATCTACTGAAGTAAAAGTGAAAAAGTAGCTGATTTAAAATGTACTTAAAGTACAAGTTACTAGTTACTTTTTAACAGTGGGAGGGTGCAGGGGTCTCTTCTGTGTAGGGCATTCTATAGGCTATACAAGGGGATATAAATCTCAAACTAGTTTTGTTTAATTAATGCAACACTTTTACAAATTAAAGTGCACAAATTAAACAAATCACGTCACCACACATGTATGGATGTATACTGTGTCATTATACTTTAGATATGGAGCAAATTGTCTGTTAATGGGGGAATGGGAATGTAACCGGTCTACAGACCTAAACAGACTGCAGCTGCAGTTCTAATAATGTAATTGTGTGCAATTGATCTAAACCATGGAAATTGCAAGGTTAGGCTGCTCGATTTTGACAAAAATCATAATCATGATTATTTTGATTGACATTGTGTAATCACAATTATTAGACAATTATTCATTGATTTGAGAACTGCAACATGCACTTATTTAACATTTGAAACCATGACTTTTGACTTTAAACATATCCTAATTGAACTGAAAACAAGGAAAATGCAAATAGGTGATGATATAATAAGTAAAACATATTTTTTATAATTAAATAAAATAAGTGTCAAAATAAAAAAAAAACGTTGCAAATGTTGTCGATAGGGCACGTCTTTTGCTAGCAGGAATGTGAGGGCATATTTTAATGTATATCTCATGGAGCTGGCTGGATAAGGAAGTTGCATTGTAGGCTACAGTGTTCTTAATTGATGACTGTTGTTGTGGCAAGAGTCAAGGAGCTTTAAACTTCCTGTGTTTTTATTCCATTATTGCTTGGTCATAGACCACTTGGATTTGACTTATAGTGAGTAAACTAATTGGTTGTGATGTTTTGAGGTGCGGCTGGGTCGCATATGACTTTTTTTCTCTCTCTCACGGTCGCGCATGTCATCTGACTCGCGTGTCCGCGCATATCATATCTTGCACATTGTTTTAGTCTATTACTTTTACCTTTCTTCTCGAGCAAAGGCTGACTTTCTGCCGTCTTCTGGAAGTTTTTCAAAGCTCCCGGCAGCACGCACCGTCTCCATCCTACTCTGCACTGTTAAACTGAAAGCTAGGTGAGGGAGGGGCCGATCGCACGGCTGGATGAAAGGTTTGCTGCATTTAAAAGCCTTCACGTCTTCACGTGCGGTACAATGACAGTTTAACTAGGATTATTTAGTTTTAATGATAGAGGGAAGCAATGTTTGTTGTTATCATTTAGTCGCAATGATCCTGTCGATCATTCTCTGTGTTAGTTTCCGGTATTGTGCCGTAAAAATAAAAGCCCCCCACGATATTTCTTTTCTTTTCTCTCCTTTCCCTATCTATTTTTTTTACTCAGTAACGCAGGTGATATAAAATGTAGCGAAGTACTATACTTCAAAATAAACATACTCAAAGTAAAAGTAAAAGTATAGGTTTTAAAAATCACTTAAAAAATTACAAGTACACGAAAAAACTACTCAATTACAGGAACGCGAGTAAATGTAATTCGCTACTTTACACCCCTGATTGAATCAGAGGTAAAAAAAAAAAGGAAAGAAAGGCTGACAAAAAAACAACAGATGTATGATAATGGTGTCATAACCCAACACTTTATTTGTAACGAGCGATCAGTCACGAATAATTAGCGTTGATAAACTTATGAGGGGATAATCACTAACCTCCTAATTTGATCTCCTTGGATCACTGCTTAAATCACCCCACAGGAGAGTCAGGGAGAGAAAGAGAGAGAGAGAGAGAGAGAGAGAGAGAGAGAGAGAGAGAGAGAGGGAGCAGAGAAAGAAGAGAGGTGTATATGAGGACAGTGTTATGAAACTGAATCTCATCCCTTATTTATTTATTTCCCTCCCTACCTGCCTCTTCCCTCGCTTCTCTGGCTAATTCTAATGAAGAGGCCTCAAATGACTTCACTTAGATTTGAAGTTAATTGGGTTTTGGACCTACACGGCTGCACTTCCTGCCTGGATACTTTCCACTGTTTCCCTCCTGCTTTAGGGGGGGGAGTGTCCCAAAATATGAAAGAAAAACAGACATAGATTGAGAGGTGGATAACAAATAACCAAAAGACAGAGTGTGAGATGAGAAAATTAAAAGCGAATAAGAGAGAATGAAGGGAAGTGACAAACACAGGGAAATAGAGATGAGTAAAGGGGGCTGGGGTCCCTCATATCAGGCGGGTCCCTCCCTGTTAGCTCAGGACTGTAATTAGATCTGGCAGCCACCCCATAATGATAAATGCTGGGATGATGAATGGAAATGCAAATGTGTGTGAAGTAGCCCCAGCCATCAAAGGGGGAATATCATTAACACTTTCCTCTTGTCAAATCCATCATTGTCAAAGGGTGGCTCCCTGCCTCCCACCAGCAACACAGGGGCAGCTCAGGAGTTAAGGAGGAGGCAGTATAGGGAAGACAGGAAGTGAAAGAGCAAGAGAGTGTGTGTGTGTGTGTGTGTGTGTGTGTGTGTGTGTGTGTGTGTGTGTGTGTGTGTGTCTGTGTGTGTGTGTGTGTGTGTGTGTGTGTGTGTGTGTGTGTGTGCGCCAGTCAGGTTACTAGTATGGCTGTGCGCTTGAACACACAAGTTTGCAGAGTATTATTTTAGTTAATTATTTGCCATATTTGGTTTGCATTTGACCGTATCAAATGCCACACAAGGTAGGAGAGTAAAAGCAGAAGGTGATGATTATGCCAAAGTACTGTATAATAACGGGCTATGCTTTGCCAATAATAAAAAACAAAGGACGTTGTACTAGCCACACTCAAATGACTGTGAAGCTGTAGGCGCACAGGTGTTGTATTACTGTTTAAACTGATAAAATGTTGATAACTGTTCAAATGACATACTGTTGTGGTTATGAGCGCACTGTTTTCCTGTACAGCAAGCAATTATATCTGACACTTAGGGTTTGCTTATTTTAAGTTTAATTCAAAAAAATGATTAACTAATGTGGACAAGCGTTTGTATATCTTACAATCTGTCTCATGATTTGACTTGCATCGGTGTGTCTCCCTATGCATAAAAACGAGAAACATCACCGAGAGCAGGGACTCATCAATAGCCTCGTTTGAGATGTCGCCGTCTTGCTAAGACCTGCGCAATTATGACGCTCGGCTTGCTGAGCGCACGGCATTTTTGCAGCATTTTTGTTGTGCGCTCAGCAAGACGCGCGTCATAGTTGGCGCAGGTCTGAGCAAGACGGCTCCAAGTCGAACGAGGCTAATGTCTTTGGTTGCCTGCAATGTCAATGTCATCATGACCAATATAAATGCCTTGCCAAAGCTACAAAAACAATACCAAAATTGGAATGAACCAGAATAATATTATGTTCTAATACTGAAATTATGATTTCCCAATTGTATACTTTTGTCCAAAGTTTTATTACAGGTGAAACAAGCAACTTAAATAACAATATAAAAAACAACTGATGTTTTTCTTCCTCCTCTCTCTCTCTCTCTCTCTCTCTCTCTCTCTCCCCCCTCTCCTCCCAACACCTGCTACATCACTTGAGCATCTTGTTCTCTGCCCTTGCCAAGTTCCGACGCCGTGCCAAAAAAAGAGCCAACACTTCTGCATTCAGGTCAGCGAGGCCCTTCACTCACATTATACTGGATTTGATTACAGTGGACGTGCATTTTGTGCGTGCCTCAGCAACCGTGCATCTACAGGACCGCCAGCTTCTGCAAAGCTAACCACGTGTGTTTATGTGCTCACATGTGTACCTGCTGCCCTTTCAATGTCTACTCGTCTGACCTGCTGTCTCACTGCCTTTATGTCGCTCCGCTTGTACACTCACCTATCAGTGGAGAGAAAGAAGTGTTGCAGATGACGCATGTCTGCCTCTCTCTTTCTCTCTCTCTCTCTCTCTCTCTCTCTCTCTCTCTCTCTCTCTCTCTCTCTCTCTCTCTCTCTCTCTCTCTCTCTCTCTCTCTCTTTTTTAGCTAAATGCAATAACTGGATTGACCTCTGAGTCACAGACTTGATCCAATTACCTGCTCAAGGACGAGTGTGTAAGTTATACATGAGTACATCTCACCCCATTACTCACAGCAAAAAACAAAGGGGAGAAAAACGAGCGAGGGACACAAGCTCCTCAGACGCTGGTACATAACCCCTTCATACTTACTGTAGGTTAGTGGAGTTCATAAACAAAGTTTGTTTGTGGTGTCTTGTTTGGTGTCAGTGAGCATTGTGGGTAGGTATAAGGTGCTGATAACCATTTTGAGGGCTTCAAAGTTAAATTGTAAACCATGAGAATTAGAGCATCTAACTTAAAGGCCTACTTCACCGGTTTGAATATGAAGGTGTATTGAATTCTGAGATCCTATGTAGTATAAATGTGCAAAACAATTAAAATCGGTTCATCCTAGCCTGAGAAAAGGCAGAAAGAGTGTTTTTTAACCCTATATTTCTCTTTCTCGTGACATCACAGAAATTTATACTTTATACTACATAGGATCTCAGAATTCAATACACCTTCATATTCAAACCGCTGAAGTAGGCCTTTAATTGCTTTAAACCCAAAATGTACATACACACACACAAAAGAATCTCAAGAAATTAATGGAAAAGTCAATAATCCATGAACTGGTTGGTGTTCACTTTTTTAATTTACAAATTGATTTACTTCTATATAACGATATTGGTGTTTTGTGCGCGTTTCCCTCCGATCACGTAGACAAATGTTTAATTGCGACAAGGAGGTGCTGGGGGATAGAGATGTAAATCAGCAAAGCAAGCAGTGGTGTCTTTTACAGGGGTTGTATGAGCCAGGGCAGCTTTGTCTGACACCTTGCTCTGAATTATTGAATGGAGGGGGGGGGGGGTGGACAGAGAGGAGGACACCGTGACATTAGTGCTTGTTGTGGCTGCTGCTCAGCCTAGCTTAGCTGGAATGAGAAGGCACGTTCCGAAGTGTGTTTGTGTGTGTGTACGTGTTTGTGTGTGTGTGTATAGAGCTGTTAAGCGGAAGTGTTTTACTTCCGGGATATGGGACCTCTCGGCTCGTGCAAAGAATGGAACAATTTAGCGAGTAGAAGCTGGATACGGTCAGGTTTTGTGCAGAGCGCTTTTGTTGACTACAGCTCTTCGCTGCTCTTGACACTTGTGATATACGTCACCACCACTCACACCCGCTTAGTTCAGAAACATGGCTGTGTCTTTAATGTACTTTACCGCCTTCTTTCAATGACAAGACAAAAGTCTTCAGCGTGGCGAAAACCACAACACAAGTGGACATGTGTAGAGTTTCAATTTCTCGAGTGGGGAGATTGTTGGCGTTGTCCACGCCAGCCATTAGCATTAGCACTGTCCGTCGAGAAGTGGAGGGAATGTGTTGAGGTGACGTCACAGAGGCGACAAAACTTGTAGTTGTTCTCGTAACATTTTTTCAAAAGCCGTTAGACGAATAATCATACAACATACCGTCAAACTCTTCACATAAAAAAATATTATTTAGACTCATACAAAACATATATGTAATCCAAGGCATTTAATGACTGGGACCAGAAAATAGTAGATTACTTTCCATAGACTCCCATTCATTTTTTTTCAGCCAAGAGGTCCCATGCCCCGTAATTCCGCCACTTCCGCTTAACAGCTCTATATGCCAATTATACAGCCAATACAAGAATATAAATGGAAAGGAGTTGACAGGACACTTCTAAAGAGTCTTACTCAAAATATATTGTTGATCCGTTTGTAAGTTTAAGGAAAAGTAAAAAGTGTTACGGATGGCAAAATTCACTGACATGCCTTTGCATCCAGTTTTTCGACATGCCTAACATTTACAAATATGTCAAAATACTAAAACTTGCTACGCACTTTTGTACTGTCATTTGGATCCAAATATTGCTGTTCAAATGGCTTTCCAAAGTTTTTGGCAGGTCTCCCAAGTCAATGTGAGGAAAGTTTTTAACTAACTATAAACATAATTATACAGTACAACTCAACAGAATGTCTCTCTTTTAGACACCATGCTATCCTCTTCCTTCTTTGACCCAGACACTGATCTCATCTGTAGTAAATCGAGGGTGGAGGGGGGACTGGTCCTAATCAAATCCCTCATTAACTATTTAGAAGATTCCAAGGTTCAGTGGACCATTGTTGCTGCATCAAGCATTTCTCGCAGCTAAAACCACTTGAATTAAACAGACACCGACATCCACGCAAAACACAAGCGGGAGCAAGCAAACGTATATGTACACTCCAGCCACACAGATGTGTATACGCACCTGCACTCACACAGAGAGACACCCAGACATTGATGAAGCCAAATTAGGCAGGCTACAAGGGTGGGGGTGGTTGGCTTGCGTGCAGCTTATAAATAATTTGGTATTCGGGCTACTCTGCTTACTGCTTGTCTGTCGGCAACTAGGAGGTCATCTGGGCAACTAGCAGGACAGCAGATCAACGTCACTCAACCTAAACCTGAACCAAAAGAGGCTTAGAACTTCTTTTTTTCAGGGGATAGGTTCATTTAGTGATTATTTCAAATCCAGTTGAAGTCACCTCACATAGAAAATGTACTTGTAAAAAGTATACAACCATAGTAAAGAGAGGTGTAGACAGGAAAATATTACATACTTTGGTCGCTCGGGAAATTAGAATGAAAACAATTGTTGTATGTAACTTATCAGTGGGTTGGTCCCATTGTCGGCAAACAGCTGTCAGGAATGGCACCTGTCAAAATCATAAAGCACGGCCTGGCTGTATACACATAAAGCCGTGTCCTTTGTATTGCCCCTGTTAGAGGGTAAAGGATTGTCTCTGGACACACTGCACTGTATGTATCTCACTGTCAGGTAGAATTGAACTGAACTGACAAGGCCTATGCTACAGTCTCTTCATCCACCTGTCCGTTTCAATGTGTGTTTGTGGTGTGTGCGTGTGTGTTTGTGTTTGTGTTGTGCGTGCGTGCATATTTGTGTGTGTTTGTGGTGTGGTGTGTGTGTGTGTGTTTGTGGTGTGTAGTGTGTGTGTGTGTGTGTTCCTCGTACAAGGTGAAACATTTCTGACACAGCAGAGGGTTAAGAGATGCACACACAACATGCACAGACACACCACACTCCCTCCCCAGCCCCGTCGTGTTTGTGTTCCACAACAGGACATCTTGAGAGAGGACTTTCTGATGGACCGATCGTCTGTTTAAATCTTTCATGGACTGATGTCCGCTGAGGTTTGCAGCACTGTGTGTCCCGAGGACATGGGCTGAAGCTAAACACCTCTTACTGTATGCCGGTGGTCACTTCTGTCTTACAATGCTGTCTCTTGTTTGTCAGACCCGAGTTTCGTCCCCAGAAGAATTGCCTGTAATGGAAGGGGCTGACACATGAAAGGCTCAAGAGCAAATGCGAACTAACATCAGAGGAAGTTAAGGAGACATGAAGGACCATTTGTCATTTCCAATAAAAGACTGTGTTACAACCACTATGACCCGTGTTCTTTGTTTTGGAGCATGACTTATTTAGAGTCATGCACTATGTGTCTCTGACCCCAGAGAAAAGTTTATTCTAAGGCACACACTATATGTTGGTTTGCCAAAGCATTATGAATATAAACTTCTGTATTTGTTATTGCAAAAAGCCTAAACATTACCTCACATAAAATATATTTTCTGTGCGTTCACTTGATGATTAATGATATTTGTGATAGTGATGTATTGGTATTTTATGTCCATTTAATTTAAGACACAACTTGCAAAATAATTAATTAAGTATAAATATATCACATACTACACCGTCAACATTAATGGGCAGGTTTATCATACTACAGTCTACAGTTTGTATGGCCATTTACTGTGTCTAAACATATCTAATGTACTAAAAACAGTCTGAAAGCACATTTGTCAGAGAGGAAGTTCCAGAAGAGCATTTAGATATACTGTCTATTAAATGTATGATTCCTATGTATGACCAAATAACTACACAAACACATCAAGTAGGCCTAGTACTACAAGTATGCTAGTTTGATGATTTCAATTGAACAAAACTATGATGTAAACTGCCTGCAGGGGTCTGTAGTTTGCTGGATACTGGTCTTATTTTGATAAATACCATCTAGACCTTAAAAATGAGTTAAATCATTTGTACTTTATATAAGATGTATCAAAGAGATAGACTGATCTGAGATATGTGAAATATGATCTATAAATTAAACCTCAAATCAATTTTCCTCTCATTAGCATGCCCTCAAGGTATTTTCAAAACAATGTTGACCAAATTAAAGACCCATGTCTCCCTTACTGTGTACTTAGCAACACAATTCCAAATACATAGCAACACACAGACTCAGACACACACACACACACACACACACACACACACACACACACACACACACACACACACACACACATATTTATTTCTCCTGGGGGTTTAAGCTTTGATCTGACGCGGCTGTCTTAAGCCTGCCAAGGAGATGGCATCGGGGTCTCAGCCAAGACTCTTCACCCGCAGCTACAGACATATTGTCAGACCCCAAAGAGGTGTGCAACACACACACACACACACACACACACACACACACACAAAGTCACTCTCTCGCTGGATGTCTATGTCTCTCTCACACACACAAACACTCATTAAAGTGAATTAGTGGACTGACACAGTATAAATGATATGGGGTAGACCTTCCTGTGTCATTCCACTAATAGACTATTTGAAGCTACGTATGTGTTAGTGTGAGAGAGTGACGGAGCGAGAGATGGAGAGAAGCAAAACTGTAACAATAAAGATGTATTGATTTGACTCCCATTGATGTGTCTTTCTACATGTGTTTAAACAATGCTCTACCTCACACACACACACACACACACACACACACACACACACACACACACACACAAATTGCCTTCAACATTTTGAATATCCAACATCAGTACAGTCTAGAGTCCCCTTTAAACTTCAGACACATGCACATGAACATACATACAGCACATCCTATATGGGACTCTACTGTATATCCCCTTTCCTATGTGCGGGGATCCAATATATATAAAGCGCAGTGTGTAGCCCTGAGGACAGGTACGGACAGTGAGAGCAACACAGCTCAGCATGTTTGCTGCAAATCCAATTATTACTCCCCACCTTTGAATTCAGGAGCGAATCCACTGAGTCCTAAAGCAATTATGAGACTTGGTGAAGGAAGGAGGTAGTCACACACGGAAAAAGAACAATAAAAAAGAGAGAAATTGACCAAGAGATATTGTTGTTTGGTTCACACCAGCGTCTTGGTGTCATTGGTTCTGAGTGTTGAGGTATGCCCACCAATGTGCAAGCAGAAACCACTGGCTACCACAGTTACAAATGTGGGTTGTGTTCCGAATCGCATACTTTCTACTATATAGTATGTAGAAAAAAAGATTTAGGATGTCCCGATTCTTGTGGCCAGATTTAGGATGGTTAGAAGTACCCGGATGTCCTACTTCATGCGGCCAAGATTGTTAGTGTTGAAAACTGCATCCTATTTGGGCGATTCTGACCCACAATCCAGTGCGCACGTGAAGTGACGTCACATCGACGAGGCCGCCATATGAAAACAAACGGGAATGTGACGGATATAAAAGCAAGAGGCAAGATCAAGGCGCAATGTTATGATGAAATAAGAGAGTAAAGTATGTCCCAAAAGTATGCCTACTGCATCCTAACTAGATTCTTTTTATCGTCGGATGTAGTATGTAGAATAGAAAAAAGAAAGAGTATGCGATTCGGAACGCAACCGTGATCTATCTAATAGCTCAACTTCCCATACAAATTTAAATGTCTTAAAGGTCACATATTATGCTAAATGCACTTTTTAAATGTGTTCTAACATATCCATGGGTCCACGGTGTGCCTAGAGACTGCCAAAATATAAAAAAAACAATCTCTCCTTTTCTCACTCTCCCCCTTTCTGAAACCAGAATTCTCGCCGACTATTACGTAATAGTCGGCACAGCCACATCCCCATATTTTCTTTATATGTCCATGCTTCCCCCCCAGAAACGTCCACTGTGCACTAGTCTATGATAACCCCACCCCCGAGATCCGATGGAAAATTTTCTGAGCGACAGCCATGTTGTTTTCCCCGCTAAGCGACAAGATGCCCTTAGTACAGCCTGAATGTTACATACACCAACACAGAATGCTTTTGCTCATACTCCACTAATTTATCTTAACCACAGCAGTCTATTAATGCCTCGTTTTTAATAACACAAGGGATAGGAAGCTACCTGTGCTTTTTTTTAAACGGTGAAACTAAAATAATAGTTTTTATTGGTAGTTTTGCCTGACTGGTGTATAGTTATTATAGGCCAGGCAAAGTAAGGCATTTTGGGGCCAAAAATAGAATAAATTGTAAAATAATTTTTTCAGCTCAGATCATTTCTATGAGGTGTCCAGAACAACATACTAAAAGTCCTAAGAAATCCTAGTTGAAGAAATATGTTTAATTCTCATCAATCCGAGATGTGTGCCAATAAGGCGAGACACCAATAAATCCCAATAGGGCTATTTTATTCCTTTAGTCCTATCAAAATGAAACTTTATACAATGAAAGTATCCATGAAAATGTAAATGTTTTGTATTGCAAGTTTCTTTGAAAATTAATTTTAATATGCAAATGAGCTATACACTAATCGTACATGCCCAAAATAAACCCAAATAGGCTTAATTTTTTCCTTTACTCCTACCACAATAAAACTTTACATAGTAAAAGTATACTTGAAAAGTAAAACATTTTGTATTACAAGTTTCTTTTTAAATGAATTTGAATATGCACATGAGCTCCACACTTAGTGGCCCTCATTTATCAATTTTGCGTGGAAACTGGTGCAGATTCTGGCGCAAATACCTTCCTACGCCAGGTGTCGCGTGGTATTTATCAAACAGTCGTATCTCGCCAATCTCAGCGTACGCCAGGCCATTATTGATAAATGCGGCGGCTGAAAACGATCGTACCACGCCCCTATATTTTCTCAGTTTAGAGGCCTCGCCCAGAGGTTTTACGACATGGATATGCGAATTACGGCACAGAAGAGGAATTTATCTGAAGTAGAAATTGACAGAATAACAGCGAAAGTAGAAAAAAAAAGAGTTTCATTTCGGAGCATTACAAGCGGCATCAAAGAACAACAGAAGGCAGCAGTTAGGAAGGAAATAACTGCTGCAGTCAACAGCGTTGGTGTTGACAAAACGATCTCCAGCTGAGGATTTTGCATTTTAGGTTTACATCAGTAGGCTACTATCGCTCAAATGCTATAAAACAGCATATACAATTATATGTCGCCATTTCTTTACATAGATGAAGAAAAAGTGGTCTGACTCAAACATCGCGTGTTGCTGTTCTGAAATGCAACCAACTGAGGGTGCGGGCATAATATAGCCTAAGTGGTAGAGGAGAAACAGATGCACCAACTGTCCGGTAATGGTCCCCATGAAATAAATACAGGTCTGCAGAGATTTGAATGATTAGAATGTATTGGCCCTTTTAGATAGCACCACTCAAAAGGGTTGTAAAAACTAAAAATAACACATTTTGCGTTTTACTGTATGACAGCAGGAGTGGTCAGCCCGGCGGTCAGCTGCACAAGCCGACCCGGCAACGATCAGCTGTGAGAGCGCCCACAGTCCTGCTCCACCAGCAGGTCGGACAAACGTGCCGGTGTTGTGCCGAATTCCCACCCCCCGCCGAATTCTCACTCCCCTCTAGGAGGCTTAGGGCACCAGGCTTCTCATGGTGCGTTTAAGGACAGCTCGGAAAAATGTGTTACGACATATAACAAATGGGTCTCTCTTGTAAATGAGACCCTGGGTCTCAATGAGATTTTACCTGTATAAATAAAGGTTAATAAAAAATAAATAAATAAATTAATTAATTAAGTGGTTGTAGAAAGTGCGGGGGACAGAGGGCACAAATCGTATAGACTCTCAAGTGCAGCACAACATAACTTATATTTTGATGAAACATGAATTAAATAGCCTACGAACAGTTTCCTCAAAGCCTAAGACGAAGGAACTTGGCTTGTAAAAATCGCCTCGGTTCGTCAAACTACAACTAGCAATACGCTAGGAAGGCAGTGGGGAGTGAGAATTCGGCGGGGAGTGAGAATTCGGCACAACACCTGTTAACGATGGAAATAAATCGCTCGCTTAAGCGATCAATAACACATTAAAAGAGGAACTAACATCTAAAAAGTGCGTCAAATAAATTAAATGTTAAGCTGAATGTTGTGCCGTGTATTTTTTATCATAAAGAGCAGTGTAGGCCTACTACATATTTAATACTGTGGCTAACATTTTGAATGAATGCAGCCCCCGTGCCTCAGTGTCCCCCCAGCAGCTCCAGACGGAGATAACTGCCCTTACCCAGTCCCATGCAGCGCTCCTAAGTGGCCGGTGTGTGCACTATTGAATCAGTGCTCCTACTCAGTTGCGCACCATAAGCTGCACAATTTTAAGTGATTAATATCTTTATTTCGGTCTGAGCAAACACTGCATTTGTATTATCTTCTTATAATTGTCCAACAAAGTCATCGGCTACCCGGCACAGCCTGCACTGCGAGTCCATGCTGTTTACAAAATTGCGTACACGAGCTGAGAGCTGGCGTGGGATTTGAGCGTATCCTACGCTCACGTCCATATTGATAAATGCCGAGATTTGCGTGGAAATGTACGTACACCCATTTTTCTGGTCTACGCAAGATTGATAAATGAGGGCCATTGAATATCCAATCATCGTACTGCCAATGTCTCTCTCTCTCTCTCTCTCTCTCTCTCTCTCTCTCTCTCTCTCTATCTCTCTCTCTCTCTCTCTCTCTCTCTCTCTAATAAAAATATACATACATTTTCTATTCCATCAAAAACGCAGTGTTTTTTCACTGACTCTAGAAAACTTGCACATGTTAAGTGTTATTTTATCTCAAATAAATACAATCATAATTTTTTTTTTAATTTTCCAAAAATGAATAATTTTAGCCATAAAATTAAATTTTTTTTTATATTTTTTATATTCAATTTGTGTAGTATTATGCCTAACAAGACAACACTCAGTTAATGTTATCATTGTTATAACAGGAAATGTTGATATAGAGTGATACAAATCCAAATTGTCAATAGAATAGAAGTTAAGGTCTTTTGCCTTTGTATGACCCATTATTGTTTTGCAGATAATACAAAGGCAGAGTACAGTAACTTCCGAATAAGGGTCAAAGGTCAAGTTACAATTTTAGATTTTTGGGGGATAAATAACTTCCTTTTCATACAATAACATGCCAGATGTTCAAGTATCTACCTACAACTGATTTGGCAGGACAACAAAATTACTTTGAACTAATTTTTTTCAGTTCTACACTCTGGTGAGTTAAGGTCTTTTGCCTTTGTAGGGCAGTATAGGTCTTACGTATACAATCACAACCAAAAACAACAGCAACACCATATTGCATTTGCTACACAATCCTGACAAGCAACCTCTTGATGATGATGTATATACAGTAGCTACCTTTGTTCCACAACGCTGAGATGCTTTGAAGGGAGCTACCATTGACTCTACTTAAAATATTTGACTTGGCACCATTTCACTCTTAGTGACTTTTTCCATCTTCAAATCAGTTGGAGGGTGGTGAGAAAAGAAAGAACTAAACAAAACAGAACTAAACCGTGAAAGCGTTTTAGAGATATTGGCAGCACAGGTACATTAATGATCAATCACGCTGACGGAGCTGAAATCAACAGAATGGAATGAAGAGATGCAGAGGCCCATATGTTTCTGATCACTTCTATTGATTCTGCCACTTCTTTTCTTTTCTTTGTTTTGCTCCAAATACAAGTCTCCTCTTTGTCATTATGAGAACAGTTCAAATTGACTTTGGATGGGAGCACTTTTGGGCAACACGGCTTGATACAGCATACTGTAAATGCATGCAAGTGGTGGCTCAAGGTTTGTGCTTCAGAAGGATGCAGATTATATTTTGCCTTCGGGACCTGAGGCCTTTGAGAGAAAGTGGTAATGAGATCATCACAGAAGTAGGAACTTTGAAATGTTTATGAAACAGTCACATTTTTCCTCTGATGATCATACATTTCCTTTAACAGCAAAACAAACTGGCTAACTTTATGGAAACAGTCTGATGACTGATAGCTTCCATTTGTAAAAGTTAACCACTTCAACGTTACATAGGCTTATTCCCCAGACAACATTTTACCCTTTCTATTTCATATCAGATCAGGTGTTCCACATTCCAAAATGTTGCATCAAGGACAAAGTGTTGTGTCTTCAGCTGAGCAGGCACATTACAACGTTATATCACAATGTCACTGTAAGTTACACATACACGTACATACAGAGCACAATTTCCCGAGCCCTAGAAATGCTGCTATCATTTGAACACAAAAAATAAATAAACTGACAGCCACCATTGTACTGTACATAATCTCAATAAGAACCAATATCCTATTGTCACTACTATTAAGGATTGTAATTTAATGAGACTGATCACAATATGTATTGACAGTTTAGGATTGGATTATGAATGTCAAATGAAATGAACAATCTGTGTAGTGTTAATATGTTTTTTTACTTTTGATGTTTTCCTTAATTTTACAGCCTTTTTATAGGGTCCCCACATGGTACCTTTTTTAATTTTATGAGACTTTGTAAAGGGGGGAAGACAAGAAAAATACAGCAATTTGCCATGTATTGTTGTACTTTAATATATTTTGATGAGCAGTATTTTTTAATGGGTATATTATATCGGGTGAAACACACCTGGCGTTAGTGTTCGGGTTAAAATGTGCATGGCTTCATGGTACTACTAATGGTAATAAAAAAAGAAAACATCTATTGCATAGAAGTTTTACAAAATAAATTGACACATGGCTGAATATAAGGCATATAAGGCAGGAAACATGTAGAGGAATTAATTTCCACAGACTTCCACAGTTTCCATGCTTGAGTGAGTTACTAGCACAGGTCATTGCAAAGGCAGGGCTGCTCACAGGGAGCAATGGTGTGTGTGTTTGTGTACAAGCTGATGTCTGGCAAAAAGCTGTGGATGCATGCTGTATATTTATGTGTGTGTGTGTGTGTGTGTGTGTGTGTGTGTGTGTGTGTGTGTGTGTGTGTGTGTGGGTGTGTGTGTGTGTGTGGGTGTGTGTGGGTGTGTGTGTGTGTGGGCTGGGCTGGTCGACTGCTGGGAGTCTCATAAAGCTCTCAGTTTGATGACCAACTGAGCAGTAAATTAATTAATCATCATTTTATGCCTCATCAAGCGCTTTGCCCGCACCTCGCCACGGGAGCCCGTCCCAATTAGCCAACAGCAGAGCCAATTGTTTTGTTTAGCTTAGGTATACGAGAGAAAGACAGATAGAGAGAGAAAAGAGAACATAAAAAGTGCACAAAAGGGGGAGATAGTAGATTGTCCACTCGTCACTGTCTGGTCTGGAAGTATACAGTATGTCGGTGTATCGGCATTACTGCCTCCCTCCTTTGTCCATATTTGTGTATGTATGTGTGTGTGTGTGAGCGTGCGAGTGAGAGATACAGGGCGTGAGCGTGTGTGTGTGAACAAGGAGGAGGGCAGAGAGGATCTGACAAGCTAATAAATATGTCATATGTCTGTGTCAAGAGATTGCAGGCCTGCAAACCTGTAAGTAACAGAGACCCAATGGCCAAGACAGGTACAGAGAGAGAGAGAGAGAGAGAGAGAGAGAGAGAGAGAGAGAGAGAGAGAGAGAGAGAATGTTCTTTCTGCAACAATATCCTCTGTGACCTGCCCCCTAAAGCTACAATAGTTTTAGTCAGAGCCGGGACAGCCACAGAAATGATGAGGCAGAGTAAGTGCCTACAGTGAATGGGTGGCCATTGTGACAGCTGCTGACTTAATGAGCAGCAATACAGATCAATGGTTAAAAGTTGACTCTTTATCTTTATTCTCAACTAAAAAATACCATCAGCTTCTCTTTTTGTCGTCATATTCATATTAAACAATTCATAAATATGTACATGTGGGATCCTGATCAAAAGTTTTTCAGCCAGTAAGGTTTTATTTCTTCAAAAGTGGTGCTAGCATTACAAATACATTCAGAAGAAATGAATCATGCAAGTTATTGATCATCAGACAATTTCTTAATGAATTCAAATTGGGTCAACATTGGTATTTTTCCTTGACAATAAACTGCGTCAACTCCTTTTGCTATTACGAGTTATGTTGATTGTCGATTCAAACAATAACCTTGATTTGTGTTTCGGTTGATGAGTAACATGGGCAGTGGCAAACACAATGTTAGGAAAACAATAGCAAGTGTGAAGGCGTGGTCAAGACAGAGGACAACAATATGTCTTCTCATTCTAGGGTAATCAATTACTTCTTCACACGCATTGTATCAGGCCAGGCTGGAAATACTGGTCCCAGTCTGATGTGAGGAACGTGGCCTTTGCAAAAAAAAAAAAAAAAAAAAAAAAAGAAGCCTGATTGTCACCACACATTTTAGTAATGGCTGACAGAGAGGCAGACAAGATGACATTGTGGCAGTGCAGCCAGAAGGAAGCCAGCGGCCACGCCAGGGGCAGGGACGCAGGGACAGATAAGCAGATGTTGTTCATCACCCAGGGGTGGTGGGGGTTGACTATGTGTAGGATTGTGTGAGTGTATATGTCTATGTGCGTGTGTGTGTTTGAAGAGTCACAGGGTTGAGATGAGTACATGAGTGTGTACGAGTGAGCTTGTATGCGTTTGCGTGCATGTGATAATGTGTCGGTGTGCATCAGCCGCTGAGTCCACGCTATGCTGTATGTGTGCCCCAGTGTGTGTGTGTGTGTGTGTGTGTGTGTGTGTCCTTGTGCATGTGCAAGTGTGTATCCCACCATCCTCAAAGTGCTTGAGGGAGAGCCACCTACAAAAGGCATCTGGCAAGGAGAGCCAAAACAACAAAGGTAACCTTGCCTCCAGTGATGTACTCAATGTTCAGCCGCTGTAGTGGCGTAGTGGAGTTCTTGTGGCCAGGACGAGTGTGTGTTTGTGTGTATTTGTGAACCTTTGGTGTCTTTGTGTATCTGCAACTTTTAATAAAATGATGCAATGTTCTTTTTTTTACCTGAAGCACCGTTTCCCTGCATTTCATTCTAAGAGTTTAAGATCTATGTGTTCTAAAGCAATTTATCTAAAAGACAGTTACATTTAGAAATGAAAGTTGGTATAAAACTAACATATGCCAGATGCATGTGGACTTTGAAAAACCATAAAGATGCACAAGCAACTGCAAATGTTGACACCGCTATGAAGAAAGTCAACATACATTAGTTGGCATTGCACCTCATGTCACTTTGACCCGATATGTGCCTGACATTACATGCACACTGTATCTGGAGAATACAAGGTGGTGAATGCCTTGTGATCAGAATGCGATCAAACCTCAGCCAGGTGTAAATGCAATCTGTACAGTGTGACCACATTCTAAATTTGCCCAGCTAGTCTGCTAGAGTTTAAGCAGGCTGGGTAAAGGCTTCAAGTAGCAGCAGTGGCTCGTAAGATGTCTTTTAATGTAATGTGTTATTTTAAATGTGTCCTGTTTATCTAGTTGTTGTGTATGTGCTGTTGTTTCACTGGGTTATTTCAACTGTGACCTGCCAAGAGACTGCAAATACAAATCACCTTTAGTCTTACTCACACAATACACCAAATGATCACACCCATGTTTAACATTGTACACGGTCCCTTGCAAAAAAAATAAACTTTATATACTGTACATACAACCTAGCAGAACTGTTTACGGAGATTTTACCGGCTTGCCTTTAGTGGCAGGCCAAGGTCAGCAGCTTAAGCTCTTTGGAGATGGGGTCAACTATTCCTGGAAATACCTGCATCCACAAATGTTGCGTTCAAGAGCAGCGTTTGGTGCCAGTGACAGTGGTGACAATGTGGAACCAGCTAGACAGGTTGACTAAACAAGGGAACAAACTGATCTACAGCCTTTTGAAATGTGCACCGCACTCTGGATGTCAGTACACTTGACTGACAGACTGTACACATTGGTTCTATTATTTGAAATGTAGTAGATCATTCTGGTAAAAAGGTATTGCATCATTTGCTTGACATACTGTATGATACTTGTGCCCACAGCCCTCATGAGGTACAGTCAGAGTTCAATAATGTAAGCCTGACATTCTATGCTCTTACAGTAAGTGCCTGTGTGTGAACACGCATAC
>OX442353.1:14150401-14212901 GCA_949357725.1 Hyperoplus immaculatus | reverse complement strand
GGCGGGATTTTGTGAGGAGGAAGAGGAGGAGACAGAACGTATGAGGACAATGGGATGGTACACGATTCGTTTCTCACACACACGTACACTAACGCACCCATACCCACATACTACTTAATGCATGCCTGCAGACACACTTCTGGGTACTCTATGTTATCTGGCCCAGCCTGCCGATTCTTAAGAAAAACCTAATTCCCTAGGGTGTGTGTGTGTGTGTGTGTGTGTGTGTGTGTGTGCTCATGTGTGTCAAGTAAAGGAAGAGATGATTTAACTTATACGTCCTGCATCCATCTGCATTGCAAAGCACACATGTGGTAATTGACAGTGGAGAAGCAGCAGAGACATAGAGAGAAAGGTGGAGGGGGCTGGGTTGGCACATGTGACAGTATGTGGATGCTTTACCAAGCTAGATGCTTTGTGTGTGAAGACATGAAGAACACAGATACTATAGCAGCCACAAAGGCCTAGGGCAAAGACTGGTAATATGCACTTTATTTGGACAAATAAAATAATATTTTTCCTGAAAAAGAACTTTGGTGTAACTGCTAGTTACTATTTGGTGCACCTTTCCACAAAGCTTACACACTCAATAAGGCCTTGGTTCAGTGTGAAAAAAAACACACATATCATTTATCACGGTCTGGAGCTTAGAGAAAATAGTTAGACTGTGAGTAACACTTCCTGAAAAACATTGCAACAACGTAATTACATTTGAAAATAATGATGTTTTCTTTTTGAATTTGAGTTTCAATTATTATGAATTAATTCAATTGGGTTTTCAGGATTCAGATTTGCAAACACAAAAGAGTTGGTTCAGTGGTGAAGACTAGAAGGAATATTTGTATTGCATTAAAAATACTTAAAATATGTTTAAAATTATGGTTTAAATAGTTTTACAAGTAGAATATATTGTCCCACGGCAAACACAATATTTTCAAATTGTCATCAACATTTCGACTCCTATTTCACGACGTGTTAGGAAGGGAAACAATGGCATCAGTTTGAACTTTGACCTACCTAACCCTTTCTGTGAACATTCCATTATTAAACCAAAATGGAAGAAAACACCACAGCACATAATGTAGCTTGACGATCACATCTAAATGCTGAAGACGTAGAGGAATATCATGTATCTATTATATATGCAAACATTATCATAGAGGCGACAGGGCCAACTTACCATGAATTCAAACAAAGGCATTCTCGCCCCATCCTGTTAATCGGCACTGACAGTTAATGAAGTTTTAATTTACACCTAATCAGATCTTGTAAAGCCATGCCCGGTCGCCTCGGACTGTGTAGGCAGGCACAGGGACCAAAAGACTGGCTCCTCGGAGACAACCACTCCGCTCTCATTAACATCCAGAGGTCCCTGCTCCAATGTGTTGGCACGGTGCTCCTCAAATATGTGCTCTGTAGAAGTCGCCGTGTAATCTCAATGTTATTTTTATGTCACATCCTCTTTGTTACATGGTGAACTCATGAGATTGACAGGCAAAAATGGGACGAAGACAAGAGGCGACATACATCTAAGGCCATCAAGCAGGATTTGGAACGTCACATTAGAACCAGATGGGATAAGAATAACTGATAGGGTCTTTACTTTCCACACTTTATTCTACTGATGTTTTGACAAGTCGATGCAAGACCGTCAAAGGACAAGAGAATATAGCTCATTTATTCTTTCTCCCTTTAAAACATACACTCGATAATTTATGGTGGTTAAGCGGAAATTATATGACGACTCGTAATAACAATATTCTTTGCATTTGGTGTGACGTTCAGAATGTGCTCTCACGGGGCGCCCTTAGCTCAGTTGGTAGGGTGTCCCCCCTCATGGGCCTCGGCCAGCAGCGGACCCGGGTTCGATTCCAGCCTGCGGTCGTTCTCTGCATGTCACTCCCCTCTCTGCCCCATTTCAACTCCGTCTCTACACTATCAATAAAGCATAAAAATGTCAAAAAAATATCTTAAAAAAAAAGAATAAAGAATGTGCTCTCACACTACTTGTCAGAACTGATCAGTCAATCATTCTTTATTTGTATAGCACATTTCATGCACAGTGAAGGCAACACAAAGTACTTCACCGATTAAAAAAAGAAAAGAAAAGAAAAAGAACAATACCAATGCTTCTCCCTAATCCACAGGAACGGAAACAAATTACTGTGAGGAATTATAAACACTCAATACAACACAACTCAATAAATACAGAGTGAATAAAACAAGACTAAAGGTGCTCCGAGGAAATTTCAGTTTGTGTTCATTCTTGCATCCCCTTTGGACAAAAGCGGTAGTGGTTTTACTACCCATGACCAAGGCATCAAGAAACACTTTATAAAAATAGCATTATTTGCACTGATGTGGTCTCGTTTGCTGTTACATGTCGATCGTCAGAGGAAAAATAGACGGTTTCAGAAATATTTAAATTCCACGTAGCACCTTAGAGTAAAAGCATGGATCGATAGAACAATCAGGAAACATGATGGAGAGATATTGCATGACAAATAAACTCAAGTACGCAATGGCATTTTCTCCTTTAACAGCTTCTTCTCTCCAACCATGATGCCTAAAACTGTGTTTCCCCAGTTTCTTATAGTGTACAAGACAGTGTGTTACTGAATGCTATAGATTCTTCAAAAAAAGATGTCAGCTGTAACAATGCAGCTAACTGTGTGTGACATGATGCATATTGCGAGACTGAAACTATGTTCAAATCTCTGAAGTGAATATCTTTATTTTGATAGACACTGCATCAGACTTCTAAAGCTTTTGTGAGACACATGGTAAGTAAAGGCCCTTTTTCTTTACTTCTATCAAACACCATATTTTCCAGTGCACAATAAAACTAAGCCAGCTTGAAACAAGCATATGTGCACGTGTGTGTGTGTGTGTGTGTGTGTGTGTGTGTGTGTGTGTGTGTGTGTGTGTGTTGTTGTGTGTGTGTGTGTGGGCTGCTCGAGGACACTCATTTTCCTCTTCACATTTTCTCCTCCTGAAGTTCTCATTTTATCTTCTTAATCTTTCTCTCTTAAACTGAACACACACGCGCACATACACTCACCCATATCACACACCTTAATTACCACACCCAGGTTGACTTCTGTGAACATTACCGCTGACATCTCATTTGCTGGGAAAAATAAATAGTAGCCAGTTGGAGCAGTTTCTTCCCCATCGACCACAAGGCGAGCCTGAGTTTGAGTTGTTTTCATTTGCCACAGTAAACACTTACGAGTGTGGCACTATCAACCTGGCAGCCCAATAACAAAGTTGAAAAGAGATTGTAGTCAGGTGAAGGCGTTGAGGTTGCACATGAGGTTGCACTGACATGCTTTTAATTAAAGTCTTCCCACACATCTCTGTTCCAAAGACCCGCAAGGCAACAAATGAATCGTTATGTGCTATGGGTGTGTGTCAGAGTGTTGACAGTAATGCATATTTTTTTTAGCCTGGAAATCCAGACCTGCCACTGGCAAATTGACCCTGCATTCCAATCCCCATACTTCCATACTATTTAGTATGCTAGAAACAGATTTAGGATGTCCCAAAATATGTACATACGTCAAATTCAGTATGGCAAAAAAAAAAACCCTACTACATCCAACTGAATTTTGCAGTAGCCTACTAAGCCTGCTTTAGTATGTAGTATAGTAAAGAGAAAAAGTATGCAATGGAAGGCAGGGTAAATTTGCTGCGCCTGTTGGTCTGGGCACAATCCATTGAAGCTCATGTCAGAAAATTCGGAGTTGCTAATCAAATCGTTCTATCTGATATGGGCGGGCCAGAGCACTATGTATGCTGCTCAGGGGTGGACGTAACCGGATGACGACAGTGCTGTCCATGCGCCGTCAAAGTCGTGATAGTAAACAACAGGGATGGCCGCGGATATGACGGCTTTGGCCTCAACACTTAACGATTTGGAAGACGGCACTCAAATCTTTCATTAGCAAGAAAGACAAATGTTTTGTTTTGCCGACCGACCACGGAAAAAGCTTAATTTAAAAGTTAACCCCGCTGTTCACTAAAAAAACAGGGCTTAATATGTCACCTTTTTCATTTTTCTGATTGGTAGTGCCGTCCAAATGCGTGCAGTGGTATTTCAAATGAGTTGGGAAGGTCTACTGATCGTGGCCAGACCCTATATCGTTCTAGATATGGCTCTGGATTTCCAGGCTATAAGGAGATAGTATTATTATTGTAAATACAAACCATTCACAATGCCTTATTAAAATTGCTGAAACCCTACAGGGTTGCACAAAAACAAAAGCAACTTTCTGCGTGGCTATACAAATTATTTAATGATAATTAAAGCCACTACGAGTAACATTGCACGTTGGCGGCTCCTTTGGACAAAAGTGGTAGTATTTTTACGACGCCCGCTGTCGCAAAGCTGTTTTCTAGCTTGTGCCAGGCGTGTGAGTGTGAACTGAGAAGGGCGCAATATAGTGCATGTCCGTGTGTTGAAAGTGTGAGGACTCTTTTCGGCTCTGTGAGAGTGGTTTTGACACTGCATCAACTAATGCCAGTCAGTGCTACACACACCTGATTGCAATGAGTTGATGCAGCAGTGTCACTTAACTACTCTCTCTCTCACAGAAAGCGAATGAACGAGAGACGGCAGTTAGTATGGATCACGATGAGGTAATGTGTTTGTGTTGTTGATGTAAATAATGACTATTTCAGATAATGGTTATCTGATGATGGTGAAGCAAAGCAAACTTTGTGTTAGTACCAACCGCTCATTCATTTAGGAGTAAACACTGCAGTCTAGTTCGCTCTCGTGAAATTGTGTACACGTTGCTTGGCAACGCCCTCGTCCCGCCCGTCGCCTATATCACTCTCCCTAATTAGCTTTTCTTCATTACATTCTCTTTTTTTTCTTTGATGGTTCAGCCCCGTTATCAATCATTATGACGACAAACAACTGTCTCAAACAAGGCTCCCGCTCCCCTTCCCTCACCTGGAGGGATAGGCTTCTCAAATTGCGTTGCAGCGCCACACTGAAATCTGCGACCAATACAGATATGTGACCATAGAGCATGCACGCGTGAACCGAAAATCGGACTGGGTGTGCGACCAGACCAAACGCAGTAATAAAAACTATATAAAAACATCTTTCTTTGCACTGATGGTCTCATTTGCTGTTAAAGGTAATTTATGATTATGAGAGGAAACATGAGGCTGTTTAAAAGATATTTAAATGTTACTCGGAGCTGCTTTAAATAAAGTATTAGTCCCATAATATTGTTTTATTTTTTTTATTATTTACACAGTTCATTCATTTATCTGATTCAATTTCTGGTTCTGGGTTAGTCATTGTCATATTGAGTATATAAAGGAAGGTGAGTAATTGATTTGAATGGCAAAGTTGGTTGACAAAGTAGTAATTTCAAGTTTAACAAACATCTACATTACTTTTATGGAATCCACTCTAAAAAATGTGAAATGTTCCTCCTCTTCTGTAAATGTGCATTCTAATCTATAAAACGACCCATTCCATCATCCCCAGTCACCTATACTTGAATAACACTGTCTCTGTTTCTTTGAAATACGATCTGCTCCATGGGCTCTCTTGCTGATTTTTGGGTCTCCACTCAGATGTGATTCAGTGGATCACAGAAGTCATAACTCTCATAGGCCAAACGTCCTTACCGCATACTTTCACATGAGCGGGAGAACCCAATCTGTGTGTAGTGTGAAATCCACAAAATGTCTTAGAAGCCCCCCATCAGCTGTGCAGTTCATTCACATACTGTATTGTTGACTCAAAATAAAAAAATCGGTTTGGTTTCAATCTTCGTAAAGACGTCAAAAGCTGCTAGATCAGATTCCAGTTAAGATACTGACAACGGCAAAGTGTCTGTGTAGTCTGAGGAATGCCACATTTGTGCTCTTTGAGGTGTGCTACAGTGGAGAAGCATGGTTATGATATGAAATAGAATATCATTTTATTTTCGTGGAGATGGACTGAGATGGGAAAATGTATAGCTTGTCTGTGAGGTTGACCTTTGTTTTGAAACCAGCGACTTTCTTTTTTTTCCATTGAGCGAGCGCCTGCTACTGTGAAAGTGTATCCTCTACCACTATCAGACATCTGTTTAAACTGGTTCTCATCTCGTGCAAAACCTGACTCTTTGAATGCACTCGGTTGCTGCACAGCTGCATGTCAATCGACGGGTCGCCTGAGATTTGAGCAAATTGACTATAACTCAGTTTACTGACACAGACCTGAGAGTCAACACACTGTCAAAAGGTCAAGAGTATATTTCTCATTAACGTCTTGGTCTGCTCCTGTTGCATGTGGCATGGCATGTATGAGCACAATAGTCATGCCTTATCTAGTCAACTTAATTCTGGATTTTAAATGTTGTTGCATGTACAATTGTTAAATGAAATGAAGAAATATCAACTTTGCAGTCAATTTTTAAATTACAATTAAAAAAAAACATTCCAAACCTAAATATTTGTTTAACACACTGTAACATTGCCTTCAGCAACACTACTTTCTTAACATTGTTTTTAATAATTTGTTTTCTAATAGATATAAGGTTTTAAAATGAGAAAAATAAAGAATTTAGTGATTCATCATATCTGAATAATATGATAAACTAATTTTTGGAATCAGTGTTTTCATAAAGCATCATTTCTGAAAGCTTGAGTTAGGCATCTCTCTCTCTCTCTCTCTCTCTTTCGACTTCTGTTTGTTCACACAGAAGTAACAGCAACTGCCAGCAACACATTTTGACATCTGCTGTTGGTGGCAGTATTTCATGACAAACAACCACACTGCCTGTCTACATCAATGCCTGACACGAATGTGTAGCCGTCATCACCACAAGCTTCCACAAAGCAGCTACAGCCTGGTAAGCCGACCAATCCTATTTTGTGACCACAGCCGATAATTCTTGCAAAAACCAGTGAGTCAATATTTTATCACAGGGGTACAGCAAACACATGCAGATGCATTGTTGGTATGTTTTCCTCTTAAATATTGATTCCTAAGCCACTCTGAAGCCATCTGGTCTGTGGAGTATATTCTGCATAAAACACACATGCACACACACACACACACAACACACACACACACACACACACACACACACACACACACACACACACACACACACACACACACACACACACACACACATGCACTTGCATACACACAGGTGCATGCAGACACACACAGACATATAAAGCTTAGTAGAGACACATGAACAGGATCTATGCACAAGGAAGCACACTTACACTGGCCTCACACATGTCCTTGCTCACAGGGAAGGAGTCTTCTTTCCAAAAAAAGAGAGACAAAACACATGAAAAGAAGTCTAATTTGTTTTGTCCAAGAGACCAACTGCAATTTTACGTCTCCACTCTAAACCACAGCCATGTTGCCGGCAACAATCGCCTTGTTCCACTTATTTCCCTCTTTGTCTCTATATGTCACCCCAAAGTGCCTTTGGACAGCTTCAAGCTGCAGATGCTGCTGCAGCACCTCCTTCCTCCTTTACAAGCACTTTTTTTCCGTCAGCGTAATTGTATTAGAATGCAACTCAAATCCTCTGTAACTGAAAGATGTAAGCCGCTTCGCTTGCTTGTGGAGGGATCAACTGTCTCTCCTTTAAAAGCCTTGCAACAGTGCTTGTGTGTGTGTGTGTGTGTGTGTGTGTGTGTGTGTGTGTGTGTGTGTGTGTGTGTGTGTACATATCCGTACATGCATGGTTGTATGTGTACACAGATACTGTATGTGCAATTTTCAGCACACATTCCTTCACCTCCACACACACACACACACACACACACACACACACACACACACACACACACACACACACACACACACACACACACACACACACACACACGCACACACAATCACAGAGTATAAGCAGAACCACCTCTGTGTGGTGTGATTAGGTATAGCTGTCGCTGAATTGTGCTGAGCACAGCCAGGGCATTGCTGAGTATTGGGTTGCCCTGTCTCCACAGAGAAAGAGAGAGAACACACAAACACACACACACACACACACACACACACACTCACACACACACACACACACACACACACACACACACACACATCCACACACACACTCACAGAGCCTGTCTGTCTCCACCTTGTTTTTAGCCCGTCGCCAGGAAGCAGCTGGCCTGAATATCTGAGTGCCTTTAATGAATTGAAATCTTGTGGGTGCTATGGATTCAGTGATTAAATGCAATAAGACTAATATTCCTGCGTGGGTTGGGAGTCGAAAGAGGCTTGTCCTCAGCTAGAGAGAGAGAGAGGAAGAGAGATGAGTGGGCTTGGCAAAGTGCAGTCTCCCTGCTCTCCTTTCCCCATACCCCACCTCTTGGGGGAATAACCCTGTTTGGAGCAGAGGAGGAGGCAAATTGGAGCGTTGGAAAAGGCAAAGGAGGGCGGGGGAAGACGTTTGCTGCTGTGTGGTATACGTCCAGTGCCAATTCAGAAAGTAGTGTGGCGGCCCTTATCAAGGTGGTGGTTGGGCATGTAGTCCATCAGACCTTCATGCAGGAGAACAGATTGTCCCCCCCCCATGAGAGTGTTTGTATCTATTGCAGGTCAATAAAAGGGCAATTTACGTTTGCTTATCCTTCACCACACCCTGACCGCAACCAAAAGCCATCTACAGCTAACCATTACATAACTTCACCATTTTGTATTTGCTGTAACCACACTCAAATTCAAATTCAAATTCAAATTCGCTTTATTGGCATGAAAGTTTAAAATAGGACACTCTTTCTCTCACATACAAATATCATAGTTGGATTCAAATTCAAGAACATGCATCCTGCTTGTCTGTTATGCAGGTCTTATCTTGCAGTCAAAGCACTAAGCACCTAGACTTGCTCTTTGGTCTTAATGATTTTTTCCCCAACTCATCCAAAAAGTAAGCTGCCTTTGATTACGTACAACAATATATGATTGGAAGTGATGCAGCATGTTTTAAGAGTATTCCTAAAAGGAACATTTTGGCAGATCAAAAATATAGTGCCTTGAACTGTGCCTCAAGGCATGTCTTCCGGGTTATTTTCAATTAAACCGGCATCCAAGGATCACACTTTTTTTTTGTTCTCTTCACACACATGTACATGTAATGCAGTTTGATTTGCACGCTATCCCATTACTCAGTGGAAGTAACTTAGGTTGAAAGCTGTAGAATTGAGTGAAAAGTCACGACATTAATGTGTGCGCTTAAAGCAAAGCTTCGTTTAATTAGCCGACAAGTCTGACAGATACTATTTAACATGAATGACTTCCCTGATATGTCTCACCGAGTATAACGCGATGGGAAAAAGAGGTTCTGTGTCGACATGTTGAGCTCATTTATAAAATAAAAAAACACTGGAGACAGACAGGAGAAGAAAAACGTACTTTTCTCAATGTCTGCCTCATCCACTTGTTGGACTCACTGATCTTTGAGGCTGACAGTTTGGGAATTCCGGATGGAGGTTTAACTGAGTGTTAACTGCTCTAAGACGCACATCACAGCGTGGAGAGAAGCAGTCGAATACATACACACAGGAATTGCAAACACCTTCACACACACACACACACACACACACACACACACACACACACACACACACACACACACACACATGCACACACACACACACACACACACACACACACACGCACGCACACAATTTAATCACAGGGTTTCTTCTGTAATACATCATGCAAACATGCTGCAATACATATAAAATAGATGTTCAAAGTGTCAGTGTTATGCAGGGTGGAATTCTTGTCTTTCAATCCTGTTTACATGTTTGATATGTTTTACGTTCAAATTGTACATTCAAATGGTTAATCATTTATTTGTTTTTGGCAGGAAAAGTGAGTCACTCAAACCAAATGATTTTAACTCATGACTCTGTAACTTTGTCCTTCTGGGGTGGCCACAATCATGCATAACATGACATATTTCCCTGACTGTTCTGTTTTACTGTGTGTGGGTGTGTGTGCGTGTGTGTGTGTGTGTGTGTGTGTATGTAACTGTGTATACTCTACCTGCTCTTGTATGTTTAAGTGCACAAGTTTAATTGCCGGTTTGAAAGATGTGTTACATATCCTTAATGCAGATTCACTCTTCCCAGTTTCCTGTGTGACTGTGTACTGAGCATGTTTAAGTTTGCTGTAATGGCAGTAGGACATAATAGTAACAGTAGCACCCATTTGCTGTTCCTAACATATGTTCAATGTCAACACTATGCCATTCATACCGTTTGTGTGTGTATTGAATTCAATTTCACATAAAAAAAACAGGTGTAGACATCAAACAATCTCACAATGAAGGTTAATTCTAAAATTAGTGCACCTTCTTCGTCTTGCATTCCATTGTTTGAACACGTATTCAGATCAGGCTTGACTGGAATTAGAGAGGAGTGACTATAGCATATTTACATGTGTTAAATCATCGAGGATATTAAATTGTTCAATGACAGAATGATTGCGTGTAATTGCATGGGTGCATTGTATTTGTTGTACAGCTGCATACTGTAACAACAGTTAGGGAGCAACAACACCACAAGGACGAAATGAGTTACCGATAAGTACACACGCTAAGTAGCAAACATATACACCAATGGCTCATTGTGTTTGAATACATGTGAATAATAAAAGCCCAAAACAGTGTTGGACACAGTATACCTTTACAGATGTTTTCATGGCCACATCCAACACGGACTTGCAGTTTTTGCCTGATTTACAGCCCAAAGGTGCAGTCCACTACTCTGAAGTGTTTACTCACCACAGGCATTAAACATAACTGTCAATTAGGAGTGGAAGTCAGGGCTCCTAATGGCCTTGTTTAGACTGTCGTGTGGACAAGCATTAGCGTCTCTCAGTCTGAGAGACCGTGTGTGCGTGTGTGTGTGTGTGTGTGTGTGTGTGTGTGTGTGTGTGTACGGTAGGGTAGGGAGTGAGAAGCATGCGAGGATCAAAATGTATGTGTAGCTGTCTGTGTGTGTGTGTGTGTGTCTTTGCGTGTGCGTGAGTGTGTCAAAATCCTGCACAGCTCACTCCCCTTGATCATCCAGAGTAGTGAACATTTCACCTGACACCTTTACGAGAGGACAGGACCCCGGACTCATTTTTAAAGTCCCCCCGTCCACTTTGATGTGCGTTATTAAACACACCTGTACCTGATTTGTACACCGCTTTCGTCTCTCTCTCTCCCCCTCTCGGTGTCCCCCCCCCCCTTAACCATAAGTGCTACTTATGGTTAAGTCTGAATATCAGAAGTATTTATGGTTAGCTCTCAATGGGTGGTGTGTAAGGAAAGATGGAATTAAAGAAAGGTTCAATGAAAGGATAAACATGTAATTGGGCTTATTGTATATCATTGTTTTATACAATGTCTATTCAAATAAAGTTTATACATTTGAATTTAGAACATATATTTAACAAAGGTAAAATGCAATGTGTGGTGGTTCCTATCGAGAAATAACAAAATGTAAAATGTGACTTAAGTGTATTGTCATTAGAGATAGCTGTTTTACATTCTCTAATAAATACAAGGGAAACTTATTGCAGAATATGTCTAGCCACAGGACATATATACAAGTGGAAGTCTAGGCATACAGCTTGTCAATAACAATATGCAAGCTGGATTATTTCAGTGCCATTTTGTCCTGGTGTGTGTAGTTCACTTGTCAGTTCCTACCAGTCTTACAATTAGTGTTTGTAAATGCACCTTTCTATCGCTCTAATAAAACTTTTGCTGCATTAACTTCCTGTCGGGGCGGCGCACACAGGTGTGCGTCAGAGATTAATGTCTGAAGCATTTTGGAGGAGAAAGGGTTGATGGGAGGATAAAGAACACAAAGAGCTCATGAATTATCTGCATATACGCGCTGCTTATTTGATCAACGATAAGGGGGAATGAGTCCACTTGCTCTCCAGTCTGCGCTCACATGAAGCTCTGTGATAGCATCAATTTAGCTCTCAATGACAACTAGTCCTTAGCATGGATGAACACACCCTCTTTGGTAAGCTATACGATAGGGATTATGACTGTATTTGATATGCAACGCATGGAATTAAAGACTATCTAGATACATTTAAATTATCCCCTTGCTCTGAAGCGTAGGCTTAGCGAGGCTTCATACTCTATATAGTGAAGTCGGCCATACAGGAAAGTGTCTGTCTTGCCCTCGAGGATCAATATCTAGACTGTCAAGGGCACCCCTTTTTGCTTCTCCTGCTAATAGTTTAACGAATGTGTGGCAAACGAGCAGATTCTTCAAAAGGGGCCGGAAATGCCTTTGTACAATTGTGACTTATTGTGGCAGAAATGCACAAACGTTTCATAACAGAGCCCTCACAGCTTGCGGTTTGTCACACGTGCAATGGACGCCTTGGTCCCATTTTCACCTGCCACTGCTCTCAATCAAACAAGGGAGGAGGGCTGGAAGTTTCTTTTCAAGTGTTCAAATGCGACCGGTTGCTGGGCAATTTCTCTTTTCCTTTTAACAGAAACAATAACTCTTTTTTTTGAGAACAAATGTTGACATTTGGAAGGGTGCAGTGGTGGGTGAGAGAAAGGGAGGGAGAGAGGGAGGGAGGGAAAGAGAGAAGAGAGGGATAGAGAGGCAGAGGCCCTGTGTGTTTGGAGAGAGCGCCTCTGGTGCTATTTGACAACAGTGCTGGGACCTCGGGGGAGCGCACCTGAGAATAAAGCATGCGTTTCAATAAATCAACTCCTAATGAAAGCTGAAGAAGATGAAGGTGGGCCAGGGGCTACGGTGTGTATGACTTCCATATAGGTGGCAGCCAACGATGTGAAGTTTAATAATAAAAAAATAAAAGGGGTTTGTGAAATGTCTCAGTATCAAGCAGAGGCTGTCAAAAAGGAAGGCAGCACACCATTTCAACAACAAAGAAATCCTTAAACCTTTCAAATCATCTGTTTTTCTCCGCACTTTCATAACATTTCTCAATGTGTTTGACACAATTCACTGCAAAGTACACGTGTCACAAAGACTTCTGTCAGCCTTAAAGGTAGGTTAACTGAGTTTAGGTGGGTTTACCCTCTACTTGCATCCCTGGTGGCAGCCCAATATTACTTCCATCGGATGAGGCAGCAGCAGGGGGAAAATAAGGAAGGAGGAGGAAAAGCAAGGTGAAAGGGAGTCCCTTGAGATTTGGACAACACTCAAACTCAAATTCAACTGGAAAATGAAGGATTAGCTTTTAGTCTGGCTGGGAGCGATGGTGGAGGCCTTGTCTCTTGAAGGATGGGAAGGGAATATTATATATTTGATCTTTGAGTATTTCACACTCTGCTAAGGAAGTAACAGTGGTGGGTGACGAAATGTTCTCATTCATAATTTGTTTTGTGAAAATGTTAATTTTGTAATGTTCTGTAAAACGTAAAATTATATAATAATAATAATAATAATAATAATAATAATAATAATAATAATAATAATTATTATTATTATTATTATTATTATTATTATTATTATTATTATTATTATTATTATTATTATTATTATGTCTTAATAATGATACTTATAATAATAATAATATATGTATATGTGTAATTAGTTTCCTTAGACCTAAGCTTTTTTTCCCTGAATTGTTTAATTAGCTGTGTCCTAAAGCTGCTGCAATAACCAAGCCATGATGAAAAGCAGAGAAAAGCCTGTCCGATTAGGGCCCATCACACAGCCCATTGGAGCTGGCAGATGCTTAGATAGACTTTTATGGATTGCTCAATGCCGTGCCGTAATGAAGCAGGCAGGGCTGACCCGTCCTGAACCAGGCTAAAAAAGCTCCAGGGACGGGCCCCGCTGGGAGCCCCATAATGCCCGCGATGCGTCCCACGGATGGATTAATCACACTGAAAAATAAATGTGTGGTGGTAGGGCGAGGGGAAAATGGTCGAGAAAAAAATGAAATAAGTGTGTCGTTTATCCAAATAAAGGTCGTGAATATGTAGCCGAGGGAGATTCCCCGACCAGACTGAGGCCCTAAAAAAAATGGAGGGTCCATTTACAAAATAATGGATTGTGCAATCTGTGAGAGCTCATAATGTTTATGAACAGCGAGATCCATCAAACGTTTCCCATCTGCGTTAGACCGACACAATAAAAGAACAAAAAAATGCGTCTATGTTAAATACAGGTTTGTTATGAATAAAATAATGACTCCCAAGAATGTATCATGTAGTAGATGGGAAAACAGTTTAATATTTTCTCCATTTGAATAATGAATATCATAGCCCGCCAGTATACATACCAGCGCGTTTCATTTTATTTACATTCAAAGATATAAATTAGTAAAAGTTCTCCTGATAAACAAGTATGTGAAGCCTTTTTTCCCCCAAATGCGTCTCAAATAAAAACCGTCCATAATATATATATATTTACAAAACAAACAGACGAGGTCAGTTTCCCATTTCTTTTTTTTTCTTTTTTGCAATACAACTTGCATAAATTATAGGCATCATTTCGCCATCATTTAAAAAAATAAATATCAAATGTAGGCTATTCCACTTTGAAGTCCTCGAGTTCACTTCCAGTCCCGTCCGCTTTGCGTCCCAAGACTCCTCTCCTTTTACAAACACTGTTTCACAGAAAGGCCAAATTATGTATTCCACACGTGAATATATACTAAAACAATATACCGTGGCAAATAAGCAAACTATAGGAACCTGAGAAATAACATGTAAATCACATATAATGGGAGATCTTCTTTCAAACCAGCATATGAAATCATTGTCCACAGAGCATGAAAAGAATCAAATCAAATAAAAACGATATCATTATAATCTGACTGTGAAAGAGTATCCTCGGCCATCTGTGCAACTGAGGAAGTCGGTAGCAGCTTTCATTCCAACTATAGTGTGGCACTAGATCCGGTTCGGAGTAAAGGTTATGGGGGTTAAAACGCGGGGCTCAAAGGTGGTGGCCTTACTCGCTTTATACTCAAAGCAATTGTGACACCTACCTGCAGACCATGGAAATAAAAAAGCCCACACGGTCAAATGGCCTACTCCCTCCACCAATCCGATAAAAAACAAAGTTTCTTACTAGGGCAGGCTCTGTCCCTAAAATAGCTCTCCACTACAAGTGCTTGTTAAAATCCTCACTGCATAACTGCCGGTACAAAATTAAACCCGCTGTAGAATACTCAGTACGCTAAAGGCAAAGTTTTGAATGTGCGTAAAGAAGGAGCCACCACAACCACCTATAGGTGAAATGTGAAGATGTAAAGTTGAACAGAGCAAACTGACTGAGTTGTTTGCGTTTGGCTGACCCTGTGTAATTATAATTATCCTAAGCTGAAAGATAAGGTTTGAGGCCCACTGTGCACACAAACACGCACACACATTAGAGAAAACGTTAAAAATAGGACTCCTGATGAAAGCTATGGCAACATTTCTGCCGGTGTGTGTGAGTGTGTGTGTGTGTGCGTGCGTGTGTGATTACACGTGTGTGTGTGTGTGTGTGTGTGTGTGCTGATTTGAGGCCTGTTCTTAAAGGGCTTATTTGAAAGTCTCTATCTAGGAGAGCTCTGGCGCGTTTGTTTGCAATACGCTTCTCTTATTCTAGCCCTACTGATTACTAACGCGAGCCTGTTGTGAATGACAGTGAGAAAGAAAACATACTATGTGTGCAGTTAAAAAAATCATGGAGAACAATAACGTATAACTTGAGTAGCCTATGTCGGTAAATTCACTGAGCGTAAAACGAAATATAGGCCATTTGCTTAGATGGCGTTGTAAAATGTCCGTCTCAATAAGTAATTTAGTCTCATAATAACTCCTAAAATCGAATAAATTTATAAAACGTGTGGAAACCTGCCCATCGGTGTCAGATGATGCCACGTGTTTCTCATGCAAACTCGCTGTGAGAAATGTTCTGCCAAGAAGGAGAAGAAAAAAAAATAAAAAATAAAACAGATCAACCCCACGGTGTGATTGGAACGTCACATACAAGTGACACAAAGGAAAACCAGTTGATTTGCATTGGAAACATGTGAGCTCATTGCGCGTCCACCACCGTGAAGCGATGTCCGTGTATAGGACAAACGCGACCTCGAGATCCAACACCAGATTAAATAAAGTTCTCAAAATGTTTTTTTTATTTTTTTTTTCATTTTGTTAACCTCGTCGCGTCTTTTACGTACCTTTCTTTGCTTCTAAATGTGCGGCTCTGAAATGTTGTTGTTGCTGCTGCTGCTGATGCTCGACAACAACAATCTGGTTTGGGTTAATTTTAACGAGGGGGGAGTCTGGCCTGCAGTGTTTGGGGTTTGTGCTCGCCTCCAGAGCCTGGTGATGGTGAGAGGCGCTCAGACCCTCGTTTGCAGCAGCAGCGGCCGCGGCGGCTGCTGCTGCTGCTGCTGCGGCGGCGGCGGCCAGGCTCACACCAGAGGAATTAGTGTACCGCAGGATCCCTTGGCCCTGCAAGGGGCTGAAGTTGCCATAGTTTGTGTAATTGCTATAAAAGGGAGAAGTGTAATAAATAGGTCTTCCAAGGATGGAGGGGGCCGAGTAGAGGGAGGGGGAGCTGGCAGCCGGGGAAGAGGTGGTGCAGGGGGGCGTGCATGGGGGCGCGAGGAGGCCACCGCTGGAGGAGGGGCAACTTATTGGTTGCCCAGTCTGTTGCTGGTGGTGGTGATGTTGCTGCTTTTGGTCCGAGGTAGCAATCTCCGCCAGCGACCACAATTTGGGCTTGACTGTAGTAGGTGTAGTAGTAGGGTTCTGAGGCGGCCCCGAAGAAGATCTGCTATCAATGCATGGGGACGATTTGATAATGGTACTGATGGTGTTGTTGCTGTTGACAAGGCTCCGGGCCAAATCCTCTCGTTGGCTGTGCAGATGGTGCAGGTGATGGAGACTGTGGTGGTGGTGGTTGTGGTGGTTGTGGAGGTGGTGGTGGTGGCCGAGACCTGGAGCTTCCATTCCCGCGAGTGGCGACGATGTGACGGCTTTGGGTGACAGCTGAGCCCGCGGGCCGTGGTGGTGGCTCTGGTCCTCGCTGTCCTCGTCATCGCATAATTTGCCGGCCCGGTCGGAGGAGCCCAGATCTCCCACATGACAGCTGACCTTCTCCCCGTCAGACTCCGCCGCCGAGCACGAGTGGTCCGTCAGAGTGTCGACGTGCAAGCTGATACCTATCAGACAAGAGGAGAAAATAAAAAATAATAAGCCATACATAAAATATAGATATAAGGAAAAAACAGTTGGTGTATAATAAGGAAAATTAAACTGTTAAAGTGCACACATAAAGGCCTATACTATTTAATATGATATACAATTATAATAATATTCTAAAATAAAACATATCTGCAAAGCAGGCCTAAAATTAATATCCATATATAAAACAATCACTAATGTTTTTCCCCCAACCGATCAGGCTTGAATAAGATATTAATTATTCACATCCGTTTAAATGGCAGGCTATTAAAAGCCTTTAGTAAGAGTAATAATAATAAATAATAATGCATTCCCATCCTTAGATTATTATGCAAATAGGGTCATCAACATAATAATAGTTACACTCATACAGACAGTCGTGTGGATTGCCATGTTATGTGTCTCCATCGCCAGTGACCTGCCATTAATCATGTTAAAGAAAAGAAAAGGTTCACTCTAACAGATCATTACGTCTAGTGTTGAGTCTGAGAACCTCGTTCTCATTAAAAGATTATATCGATCAACACAGTGACTAAAACAAGACGTGAAGCCATGATGTCATGCATAAAGATACACTATATAAAACAGATTGATTCTATTTCAAATTTCTTCTTCCGATTTTCTGATAGGCCAATATATTTGGGTTTTTTTTCACTCGGAATATCATATCAGTAAATAACGTGGCAGACAGTATCTGAGCAGTAAATAAAAGGCACATCCATCCACCCTCCCCTCCCTCTCTATCCCCCATACCCCTGAATCGTTAAACGGATCATTGGCTCGGGTCGCCAGATTGTAATACCCCACCTTCATCCTCCGCTGAAGCCTCGCTGTTGTCCAGGGTTTTGTCGGAGCGCTCCACGTCTTTCCTCTCGCCGTCGCCGTCCTCCTCGTCCTCGTCCTCGCTCTTGTTCCTTGGCGCCCACGTCATCTTGTTCTCCTTCTTCAGCCTCCTCCGTGCATTAGCGAACCAGGTGGAGACCTGTGTCAGAGTCATCTTGGTGATGATGGCCAGCATGATCTTCTCCCCTTTGGTCGGGTACGGGTTCTTCCGGTGCTCCCCCAGCCAGGCCTTCAAGGTGGTCGTGGCGTCCCTCGTGGCGTTCTTGCGGTACGCCGGGTCGTTGAGTTGATAGGGGTAACCGGGACTCCCGTACGGGTGGTAACCCAGTGCCCCGGCCATGCCCGTCGTGTGCGCGTCATATGGAGAGCTCTGAAGATAAAGGGGAAAAAAACAAAGTTGAAAAAAAAGTCTGTCATGTGTTTTCTAGAGTTCAGTTTCAAAATTGTAAAACATGTTAAGTTGATATTAATTAATCATTTACAAAACAACTACATCAAATTGAAGTGGAATTTATTTGAAAGCACACTAAAATAACATTTAAGAAAATCAGAAACAATACACTTTGTCCAACTGCGTTTATAGTAATGTGGGGAAAATAGTAAAAATGGGCTGGTGTGGGTGAGAATACTGTCAGATGTAATCCTGATTTTTTGTTTGTTTAATTATTAAAATACAATTTAAAATACCATGGGGTTTATCAGCGACGTGCACTCTGTCGTTGAAAATAAACAAATAATCAATAATTAATATAATTTCCCGCTTTGATCATTTGTCAACCCCATTGGTGGTGAACAGACCGTGCGTAAAAAGCTGGCCGCAGAAAGACGTGGACTAATGGTTAACTAATGGTTAAGATCATTATCGGATTAACTAATAACAGGGGCTCCTGTTGATAGAGTCACAAAGATAATAAAAAGGAAATTTCAATTTTCTGTAATCACCTATTAACTAACTCGTTTACCTTCAGTGGCTGCTTTTTTGTTTTGTTGTGGCAGCCCCAATGTGTTAACACATATATCCTCTTTGCAGCATTACAAATCCTATTAGCGAATCACTTGATATGCACCTTTCCTAAAACGCTTGAAGTGCCCTGTGACATTAGCATCGCGAGTCATGCTTTTCATGTTGAAATTCCGTTTATTCAGCACCGAATAAAACTCAGCAACTTCATCCCCGGTGATTTTAATGACTGCCGGAGAATAAGAAAGAGTTATGGCTCGAGCTATATTAATTTTCTATGACATAAATGAACTGCTTGGAGGCTAAAAGCTCAAATAATAATAAAACAATCTTAGTTGGTGTTCTGTTTTACATAATTAGCTGCGCATTGAGTGTTAAGCGTTGGTCAAGCCATTACAATTTGCAGCTCATGCTTAAAAATCCCATTTAAGCCAAAGGGGTCAGGGATTTTTATAGTGAGAACCCGACGACTAGGCCACTAGATATGAATGTATAGCAACTGTGCACTCCATAAGAAAGTTCAGCGAGCACTTAAGGATTAGTGAATCATACCGAAAACACTGTGAAGCTGTAGACTTCCACATACGTTGTGTGCATAAAAAAAAGAACCGCTGGACATTTCGCAGACTTAACGACTTTACTTCGCCTACACAATCGCCTGCATCGGAGCCCCATTTTACAGAAACATAAAGGAATAATATAATATGGGGATATTTACCATGTAGGATGGGAATCCCGTGGTTGGATCGGTGGAGTATGACAGCGGGCTGGAGAAGCCCGCACCAGCCGAGGCGGAGAAAGCAGCCGATCCAGCGTATGGACTGAAGGCTGAGCCAGAGGACGACCTCGCCAAGTCTTCATTCCGCGGGGCAGCGAGAGCCGAGGCCCCGTACGCCGGACACGAATAAAGAGCCAGCGAGCCCGGGGGCTGGTAGAGGTAACCCTGAGGATAGGACATTAGTGTGCGCGGGATATGGTCGCCGCCGATTCCCCAAAAAAGGGAGGAAAAAAACGCACAGGGTGTCGGGCAACAAACAGCCACAAATAATAAACAATCGGCTCAATAATCAGCCGTGCAAACAGACATCAGACAATGGACATGAAAAAAAGTCCTCCCTCCACAGCCCCCTTACTGGGAGAGAAAAAAACCCCGAAAGATCTGTTAAAGCGCCCTCATAGAGGCAATGTGGCATGCGTCTTGATCCCCTAGCGTCCGATGTTTTTAGTACGCAGCACTATGAAGTGAGGAGTTAGGAGGGAAGGAGCCAGTGGAGTTTCAGACACACAGAGTATTGGGGGAAACTGGAGCTGTCACTCCGGCTCATCTGAATATCCCATCCCCGCCCCCTTTCTGCCTCCTAGAAATGGAGCCTCGGAACAAAACCAAGGACTGCACACTGCAAAAAGTATAGGCTTGATCCACGAACAAGACTTGTGTTGAAGTTTTGCGTGGGATTTTAAAACCCCTCAGACTATCGAAATATTAAAATGAAACTGTTTATATTAACTGGTCCACAACTACGAACTGCCGTATCTGTCATTTATTTCAGGGGAATAACTCAAACCCGTGTATCAGTATGTTACAGTAATTTATTAATGTATTTCTATTTTTTTCTAATTCAGCTATTTCGATTATGGTCCAATCATCAAACAGTACATTTCTGAGAGGGATCTAATTATTTTCTATTGTAAAATACCTAAACAGAGTGGCTTCGGTAGACAGATAATTATACAAAATGAGTTAACCTGTTTTAAGAGAGAGAGAGAGAGAGAGAGAGAGAGAGAGAGAGAGAGAGAGAGAGAGAGAGAGAGAGAGAGAGAGAGAGAGTACTATAAAATGGCCAGCGCTCCACACTTGCAGCTGGTCATTTCGTCAGTCCAACTATCAAACGCGGACACATCCATGAACGTATGCGAGCGACGATAAGTGCGCGCGCGCTCCCCAGACTGTGCGCGCTCTGGCCTGGCAGCGGGAGGTGTAGGCTACCCGGCTCCTTAATTTCCACCACTTAGCGCAACCCAAATGCTCATCCCTCATTACTACAATTGCATTCATCAGCAATAATAAAGCTGTTGGTGGCTGTGATTGTCGCTTTATGAAGGGGCCATCTCTCCTCTCTGCAGTTACCAAGCTAACCACCAACTCTGTTTGAGTGTGTGTGTGTGTGTGTGTGTGTGTGTGTGTGTGTGTGTGTGTGTGTGTGTGTGTGTGTGTGTGTGTGTGTGTGTGTGTGTGTGTGTATACCCGTGCGTAAATGTATTAGGTGAGTTTGACATTTTTGCTCTAGCACTTTTTATCCAGTGTGTTTGGGCACTCGCCTGTCTGCGCTGCTGTGTATCTTTGTGTTGCGCTCTTGGACGTGTCTCCATGCAGAACAGGGCACAGCCTTGTCCTTTATTATTGTGATTACAGGCATTATGACCTCTGTTGGAGACAAGCGATACAGCACAGCATGGCGGAAACCTGAAACTGTGACAGCGGTATTGGAACGGGCAGTCAAGGTGGCAACTATACCGGGAAGATGAGTGGCCTCGCAGTCTTCCTCATCAGTATTCATCCGAATGAATGTATTTATCCATCAGGTGCTTGTTCCACCACTGCAGTGTGCTCTAGCACTGTTGTAAACAGACACGGCGCTATTTAAATAGGTGCAATACAGCTCTCCTGTTGGCAGGAATGACTAATTCATTAATAACACCCAAACCCACTCATTTACAAAAGGAGGCTGAGAGTAATATTTATACATCGAAGTCTTGTTAATTATTACACACATTCCCATGATGCCCTGTAGGCCTACTCAAATCTTGACTTAATTATAGTTATAATGGGGGCACTTTTTTCAATTCAGGCTACCGAGGAGACAGTGGCATAACTATGAAATCTAACAGAACATTGTTATACAATGTTATTTTTAATAATGACAAAATAAAATGTATGACATCAAAGTAATTCACACCTGATCAGGAGAAAGGAGTTTAAATACTTAATAAACATAACAGCCATGTTTAAATATGAAAGCAAATAATCGAATGTACTTGGTTGATGCATCACCTGTTAACACTTTATTTTGAACCTGTAGGTCCAACCATATTCTAATTTACGAACTTCACTGCAAAACATTGTCAATAACTCATGTATCTGCATGATTATGTAACATTGTATATTTACTGTGGTGTCAAACGTATTTGTTGTTCTCAGTCTAAGACAGTTTGCACATGTATTTGTAGAAATTAAACGTGTTTTCTTTACCAAACTATTTTAATGGCCTGTCTGTTGTCCAGGAAGTGGTTTGAATTTTTTTTTTTTTTTAGGAAGATGTTAGTGCTTTCTCCCAGGCACGACCAATCAATCCCAGAAGAGTAAACGAGTGCTCTCATTATAGATTGGGTCAAGATATGGCGGACTGGGAGTACTGTTTGGCCCACACCAGGGGGCACTGTCTCCTCTAGACACAGACCATAGGCTTACCATCAGTACTGTACCATCACTGTGGCTGTGTGTGTGTGTGTGTGTGTGTGTGTGTGTGTGTGTGTGTGTGTGTGTGTGTGTGTGAGTGTGAGTGTGTGCGTGTTCGTGTGCGTGTGCGTGTGCGTGTGTGTGTGTGTGTGCATGGTCTGTGGTGGCGTGTTTTTTCTTCTTCTTTGTATGTATGTATGTGCATATGCATATTGTCCATGTGAAAGTGCACCTGTCGGCCTGTTAAGGTGTATAACTGTGTGTGTGTGTGTGTGTGTGTGTGTGTGTGTGTGTGTGTGTGCATGGTCTGTGGTGGCGTGTTTTTTCTTCTTCTTTGTATGTATGTATGTGCATATGCATATTGTCCATGTGAAAGTGCACCTGTCGGCCTGTTAAGGTGTATAACTGTGTGTGTGTGTGTGTGTGTGTGTGTGTGTGTGTGTGTGTGTGTGTGTGTGTGTGTGTGTGTGTGTGTGTGTGTGTGTGTTGGACTCTGCAGTAGGGCATTCCAGGTTTAGGTTTCAGACAGGCCTGAGCTCCTAAGATATTTTAGTCCCAGCCTGATGGAGATATAGGAGATGGGAGCGAGGAGGTTGACAGACAGACAGGCAGAAAGACAAGGCCGACAGAGAGACAGACAGATACAGACAGTAAAGAGGGTATAGAGACCGTAGGGCAGGCGGATAAAGCAAGACAGAAAAGCATCAGGTCAGACAGACAGACAGACAGACAGAAAGGCTGACAAGGAAAACAGATGTAGCCTCAGACACCCCATCCTGAATGACATTAAAGTGAATCTTAATGGCATGTATAAATATGGTATTAATATTGTGTTGATGATGTTGAGGATGAGTGGTAATACATTTTAAACAAGAAAGGTAAATAAAATACACACATTTGGGTGTGTTGTATAGACCTAATATACAAAATAAACGTGAATGTCTGCAAGCCAATATACATTTAAATAAAGTACATAACGTGGCATGTGTTTTGCAATTCACGTGGTGTTAAATTCTAGGGAATACACCATGGATAAAACAATTCAAAAATGTATATGAATGAATTTCCTCAAATTCATTAGCATTTAATATTGCAAAATGAAAAAAATATATACATTTAACTAATTGATTTTCATACCCTTACTCATTCAACAGTCGTTATAGGGAAAATATCATCCTTCCCGAATGAAGGAAACAGGTATTACTTTCTCAACTATTTTCTCCCAACAGAATTTACCACTTAACAATGTCAAACTGGCAGAGTTGCTTGTATTGTATTGACTTGATGATTGCTAAGTACTAACCCTTTTTGGTATGGTAAATTGCCATGAGTTGAATTGAATAGCTGAAGGTTATAACATCGATGTCATGCAGTTTGTTTATCAAACATATGACTAAATAGATATTGATTCCTGATTTTTCCTCCTCATTTGAACCTCTGCAGTCAGCTGTTGTGGATCTTTTTCATTTGATCAACTTCTACGATGTGCATTGAGACTATTTTTAGAGGTTTATGCATTAACTGTGTGGGGGTAGAGGTGGGTAAATGTGTTTGTTTGTGTTTGCCTCTCACTCTATGCATGGCTGTAGGGGCACAACTAACAGTGCAGCAGTGTAGCATTGAAATGGACGAGTTATGTAGTCATATTGAGCTGGACTTAAATCAATATGGTCTGGAATATAGCAGTATGATTAAAGTCTATGCCTGGCCATTGTTTACAGTAACCATTGCTGTGCATTGAGTTTTTCCACATTGAAAAGCATGTTTTTTGTTATCCTGTTGTCTGTCTCCTTTTAGCTTTGAGTGAGGTGTCCATCTCATATTTGCTGGACAAAGTCCCAATTCTGAGTGTATTATGCTCTCTGTACACAACTATTTACTCTTTTGAATTGTGAAACACCCAAAAAGCTCAAAATGTTTCATCCCATGTGGGCTGGTTAAGTAATGCTCAGCATCCCAAACGTGTACAAAGTACAGCGCATGTGTGTGTGTGTGGGTGTGCAGAGGGAAGGAGAAACACTGCATTGTGATCTTTCATTGTACAACATAGTTAGCTAGGCATACTCATTGTTAGCTTCATATGATCAAACGAACACCCCCAAAACTCCTGAGATCACAATGTTGCAGTACATGTCTTTGCGTATCTGTCATCACAAAAAGAAATATCACATTTGCAGCATTTTGATACAAAGCATCACAACATCTCCCCCCCTTTTCTCACTTTGGTCTTGTTGTTTTTTTTGTTGGTACAACAGGGAGGGGGTCAGAAGGGGAGGGGGGCAACTGGGGGAGAACGAGGGGTTGGGTGGCAGACTGGCGACAGGCCGTCATCTCTCTCTCGCCTGGCATCTGCCCACTGCTGCCAACCCTCTTCTAATCAGCAGCCGTCCATGTGCTTGGCAGCAGAGGGGGTTTCAAATCAGCCCCTCGCCCCGAGTTAAAAACCCTAAGCCCTATCACTTTGTAAACGGGTACCTTTAGGGCGACTGAAGCGGGGACGCCTCTGATGTGCTGAAGTGGAGAACATCAGTTGCCGCGTTCGCCCCAAAAATACGTTGTGCTGCTAGCGCTGTTGTTGCTGTTGTCCTCGCTCTCGTTTTATCATAGTTAAAACAACAAATCACCAGGCAGTTCTTTTCTTTAAGTTTGATTTGTTTAACATGCTGCTAACTGACATGGATGTTGGGGAAACAGTTTTCTCTGGGAGGAAAGTGAAGCCGTACAACCGATGGGCTTGAAGCATATTTTCATCTTGAAGAAACTGCTCTCACAGTGAAACACACATATGTATGTTGCTGTATTCTGACATGTTGTCTGAAGTGGTAAAAGGCATATCAACCATGTTCCTACTTCCTAATTCACGGTTTGTAAAACTCTCACGAGTGCAGTATGTCAGACTACAAACTCCCACACATTATTTATCTAAATACTGTCCCACTGTGTGTGATATAAAGCATTACATTGAGTTCAAGGACAATGACACCAAGGCTATTAGGCATAGGACTCTGATTACTATAATGTTCATTTGAGGAACAAATTATGTTGTGTATAGCATAAAGCTATAGGGCTCATTCATCTGCAGGGTGTAGGGTGGGGGATTTAGGTGGGTCTGCTGTTGGCTTCAGAAGTAACAAGCACAAAGAACAGGCTATGTGGAAGGGGAAGACGAAAAAAAAAAGAATATCCACAAATTATAGGAATTATGTGCAGCATGGGTTTCAAACACACACACATCCAGACGGGCTGATTGATGAACCAAACGAGTCGCCCAAAATCAAAGGGGGGAAATAAAGGGAGACACAAAGGGGGAACAATTTGAAATGGACTAACCCTCTCCGGTGGCTCTGTAGCCAAGGGTCGGGCAGATAGGGTTGCCTAGAAAGAGTCTGCTGACAGCAAGTGTCACTGGGCTTTGTAATCATTGTGCTGGACCTGATAGGGTTACTAGCGGCTAATCCAGGCTGACCTTGGTTAGGTGCCCTGAATGAGGACGGCTTTGTACAGTTGGGACAAGCTAACAGTATGACGGTGATGCTGACATATAATGTCTGCGTGGGGACTTGCCACCACAGCTCTTTTGTTGTGCTATCGAGTTGCGAGTCCCAGCCACAAAAAAAAAAATCTCTTTCTCTCTTGGTGGAAGAAAGGTGGCATTTAAATTGTCACTGGGGAGAAGGAAGGTTGTATCTGGAGGTTCAAGAGGTCAGCTCTTGTGTTGGATGGTGTTCGAATGGCTTCAAAACAAATCCTATCGTGATGAAATTTCATGGTGTTGCCACGCAATGCTACGCGTGTGTGTGTGTGTGTGTGTGTGTGTGTGTGTGTGTGTGTGTGTGTGTGTGTGTGTGTGTCTTTGTGTCTGCACTATGTGATTGAAATGCTACTACACATCTGCAACATGTATGTACTGTATATGACAAGGCCTAACTGATACATTGTCTTTCTCCTGTATGGAAATATTTTCACAAAGTAAAAATATGTTATAGTAAATAAAGAATTAGGAAAAAAGGGCTGTTATCAAGTGACTGCCTTACAATAACATTGAAAAAAAAAATAGCAAAAAACTAAAAGAAGTATGTATTAACACATTTGTTTTCAGGGGAACCAATTTGTCACTAAGCAACAGCAATTTTAAACTGACATAAAGATGCACATAAACCATGCCACATAATAACAATTGCTCCTTATGTTTCAAATGGACTGGCACCATAGTACACAGGATGTCACAATTATCCAGGAAACCGATCAAACTAATGCTTTAGCAACAAAGTGTATTGCATCAGTATAAGAATGGGAGACGGAGAAAAGGCTAAATTTACTGTTAGACATCATACACACACACGCCCTCAAAAGCATCCATTCGACATCCAGATATACACATCATCCCATCAGCAAACACACACACACACACACCTTGAGGCTCCAACCGGTGTGAAGGCAGTAGAGAGAAGGCATCCTTGCCTTTTTTCCTGCCAGGGAGAGCTGTAAGCGGGAATGGGATTCCCATCCCCTGGAGCCTGCTACTAATCCACAACAGGCCCACTGCTGGATTACTGGGGACATCAGCTGACATGCCAGCTAGTGCACACACATGCTAGCACGGACGCACACACACACACACACACACACACACACACACACACACATATGCACACTCACCTACACATACACATGATCTCACACATACAGTGTATACACACAAACAAGCACACACACATCAGTACATAAAAACACACACACACACACACACACACACAAGCCATGCAATATGTGCAACATACGCTCACATACATGCACATCAGTGGTCAGGCATGCAAGCATGGATGGAAGCCCATACACATCAAATAAATACACAGAAAACTGACAAATCACACACATAATCAAGACCTGGAATGCAGCTTGTGGCTTTAATACATTGGCAGGACAATATAGAGATTGCCATATTTCTACAGTCAGGAGTTGGCAGTAATGGCTACTAAGTCTTTGCTCTATTGTCCCTGCTGGTCTGGATGCTCGTTGATATATATGCTTTGTGGAGTCCCTCACCATGCAATTATACACATCTATCCTGCATTATGTATGAGTATGTGCTTTGTGATTCGTGTGATTATTTTTTCAACTAAAGCATTCAACTTCATGTTTGTAAACCTGCAAATATGTATTGTGTGTCTTTTGTCCCCCCAATTATGAGATGTCCAAACAAACAACTTTTGGAAGGTCAAGTATATTTGTATTTTTATTTTGGAAGTTATAGCTATCAGTGCTGTAACAATTTAAAAAAATACACAGCATGATGATGCCCAACCAAGGTTGCAGTTTTTTTTCTATACAAAGAGTATGTTGCCATTTTCTTCTGGTCGTACATGAGCTACAGAGCATAACTTTAAAAAAAAATAAATGAATGTTAGTTACATTCAAGCCATCGCCAAACGAGTTGACACAAAGTTGATTAAGCTGATCAGCTCCACAATATAATCTCTGTACTTCTCTGTATGCCAGCGTTGACAAACTGGTGTCACACCCAACATAGCACAGGAGCGCCCAATAAATGTTCCAGTTGTGGATTTGACTGCTTAGAAAAAACCTGGACATAGCAGAAGGTTTCAAAATGAATGCGCGATCACCAAAGGCTTACCTCATGTAGATGTGGTTTTGTTGTAATTCCTCAGAATTCCTCATGGGAGCAACAAAACTTACGCACTATAGCTTTAAATGTATTGGTTTGTATTCCATCGTGCAATAGTACAAATTATTAAGATGTGTTTAAGGAAAGGCAACGTTTCAAATGTTAAAGCAGCTAAAATAATTTTCTAGCAGTTATTTGGAGGATCAAATGTGGCATACAGTCAGGATATACAATGTGCTGATTGCTAATAACTATCAGCCCCCCAACCACACAAATCAGCCGCAACACATTTCGAATGCAGTCAGGTAAATCTCAGCCCATGATTAGGTCAAGCGTGGTGGCGGTATTTGTGGTAAACACTGTTCCGCTCTGGGGGCTAAACGTTTGTGTCAGTAAAGAATAATTACACCCTTCGACGTTGTATCTATCGTGTTAATCTCGGTCCACAGCAGCCACTTTATTCTCCCGTTTGTTTAATAGCTCACTAGCAGCTTTATTGTTTCAAAGTGCTCGATAGCAAACCTGTAAATTCTCTGTTCAACATTTGCCCCCGTGGCGTTGTGGTTCACCGGCGCAGAATGTTGAAATAAAGCAAACAGCCATTGATCTGCAATCAAAGATCCAGGACAGGAGGTCATTTACATGTAGAGAAGAGAACCATTAGGAACTGTGGCCGCAAGGCATGTGTGCCGTTAAATTCATTTAGCAGTGGTTCGCTGGCACTATTGACTTACTTACACCAGGTATATGCTAAAAACAGAGAAAAAAATCACTATAAGTAGTAGTGGTATAGGTGCTGTCTTTTGCTAATTAGAAATGAATGTGCATGTGTAGCTGTACACAACAAAGCCAAGTTAATTATCTCGGGACCAAGGGAGAGGGACAGGCTTTTATACTGTGGCCCTTGATATGAAGCAAAGGAATCAGATAGTAGGCAAATGGCTGTGGAAAAATTAGGCAAACCCTCTTATTGGCAGTTGGTCAAGTTTGCAACTGTCCCAGGAGTCCCGAGTGCTTACGTAATGTGTTGCAGCTTCTGTTAAAATGTGATGATTAAATGGGCAAATCCTTCCTAGATGTGCAGACTGAGAGTGGTGCCTGTTTATTTTATTTATTCATAGTGCGAATATGAATAATTTACCGGTCAGCAGTTTTTGTCAGCGGATAATCATTATTGTATGTGGCAGGCTAAAGGTTTGTGATTTTTTGCATTTGGCACTTTTTACACTGTATTGTCAGCCGCCATCTTCTGTCAGGGTCATCTGTGTGTGTGTGTGTGTGTGTTTGCTCAGGAACAAATCAGTGACTTTCTCAAGCTGGCAAAACAGGTTGTCATCGGCTTGCAGTGACGTGCGGTCAGGGTAGGCAGGGTAGGCGCGCCGTGTGCAAAAAAATAAAAATAAAAATAAAAATAAAATAAAATAAAATAAAATAAAATAAAATAAAATAAAATAAAATAAAATAAAATAAAATAAAATAAAATAAAATAAAATAAAATAAATGTTTTATTTAATAAACTTCTATTTGTATTATTACTGTTAATTATTTTGATCTTCCGCGATTAAAAAGTGTAGACGTTTTAATGAGAAAGGTGGCAGTTAGTAAGTTACGCCAAAATAAGCAGTGCCTTTGCTGCCCATTCATTGTGGACGAAATTTTTTTTTTCCGCGCATGTACACTTCGATCTGTATTCTTTAACATGTACGCAAATAAGCATAATCATTTCTGCTTATTTTGACGTAAATGTGGTACGCTAGAAGCCTTTACGTTACATATCATTCATGGACCAATTAAAATCGAGATATTACTGGACATTTACGCAGCTTAGGCCAACGTCATTACGCCGGCTACGCTCATTCACGTCGTTACCCCCGCAGATTTTAAAGTCAACATTGCAGCTGTCCGCAGATATTTCAGACTGGAGGAATTTTAACAAATTGGATTATAATTTAAAAAGGAACATAATGAATAGCAAGAGAAAGGCCTGCGCCAGCCTTGGACGATGTACAGCAGCAACAGGGACAAACAATATTTGAGCATTTCAAACGGACAGGTAGCTTACATGAACGGAAGGATGCTAGCTAGCTGTGCTGTCAGACTGGATTACTATCGTCTTGCTTCTTTCTACAGCCAGGGAGTCAGATTGGTGAGTCAGAAACTTTTTTTGGGGTTATTTAATAATAAGGATGGATGAATTGAAACCGAGTGCAATCCATTCTGCATTTGATATTCAATTGAGCAGTTGTGTTTTCATTGTTACTGACGGACAAACCTAAACTGTGCAATGTGGATAAATGGTTACATTCTGATGCTGGACAGGTCCATGGGACATATGCTACTGGTACTTTATCTATTAAGATAAAGTTTATGGAGTGGAGTTGCCATCAGTTATGCTGTAGTCCTACAGAAGGGTGAGTGCTGTCTTTTATTTTGAAGCTGAATAGAAGTAGTAGTTTGAATCGGCAGAGGTTTGACTCGTTCCCCTAAGTTTTTTTTAGACCAAACTACAGTAGGCTACGGGCAAACCTGCAGTCACCGTCGTGACATTTCATATACGTCCCGTCTGTGTTTGTGTGTCGGGTGTGTGTGTGTGTGTGTGTGTGTGTGAGAGAGAAAGAGCGAGGAACTTATTTGAAATCGGCCGTGTGTGCCTGTTTGTTGTTTATTGTTTTTGATTTAACAATATAGGTTTAGAGAAATCTGGCTTTCAGAACTCAGTGCCTACCCACTCACTGACCTCACCGCACGACACTGTCGGCTTGTGCACGATAAAATAAAAATTTTCCCGTTTTTAATATTCCTATTTTGCCTACTTGTTTTTTCGACAACTTAAGTGGGATTTCATTGTGTGTTTTAACAGTGATGCCATAACAAAAGCAGAATTAATTACTGGTAAAATGTTAGCCAGTTAACATTTTTTTAAATTTACTTTGGGTAGCAATAGCCAGTTCATTTGGAAGGGCATCGAGGGAACCACAAAATAAATAAATAAACACATCTTTGTGCAATACAACGTGGTACACATTCACCTGACTTTGTACTGTATGGACTATTTAAGAAACTGGAGCACCACACATACAAGCAGACCCAACACAGAAGTACACCGGCTGGGTTTGTGCTGGATTAGTCCCAAGTCCTGTCCCATTGAAAATATATGCATGCACCTGCATACTGCATGTTCTTTGGACAGCTACATTTTCTCCTGCAGTGATGCAAACTACACCATATCATTTTTAAAAGGCATCTGAGAAATACAATTTCAAACATGTCCCAAAAAGGTCTTGCCGGGTCATATAAGGTGAGATTAGTATCACCTTGTATGAGAATGTCTTCCCAAGAAGAAAGACATCAGCAGTTGTTTCAACCAGCTCCCCAAAACCACAACGAAACATTAGACTGCATCACTGAAGACCACTGTTAATTTCCTGTTTCCAACTGTCAAGTATATTTTTTTTAAACGTGACCACAATCGTTCCATAAACTTAACTAAGGAAGAAGTCCTGTATGTTAACCTCAAACAATATGGATTATCTTGTCTGCCTAAACCTTACAACCATAGTGATGTCATATCATGAAAATGATTTATTTTAGCAGTAACTTGTAACGATTATCGACAGACAAATTATGTTGTCCTGGACATGGGCGCGTCAGATCAGAAAATGCTTCTATGTTTTTTTTATTTTTTACATACACGAAAGCAGATGTGCTCAGAAAGATGGTTTCCTTCACCCTCTCCTCAACACTACAAGTGTCTACTTCCCTACACTCAGTCAAGGTCAATTGAGTTCTCCAGTCTGTTATCAGTGTTTTTTTTCTTGATGGAATTGTGCAGATAAGAGAGTACTCAGAAAAGACCGAAGGAAACAGGAGATCAAGGAAATGCTGGTTCTCAAATAATTATTGCACCTTCTCCGAGAGATTTATTTCTAACCTTTAACAAACTATACAGCTCTCAACACACTCTGCTGCACTCATGGCAGTCAGCATCGGGGGTGGATGTATTGAACTATTGGTTTGGAAATAGCTTGAAGTGTTTAACTGATTTTTACAGGAAAGTAAATATGGATTGGAAATGTTTGTTGTCCTTTCCTTATTTTGATTTTTTTTGCTCAGATGAATGTGACCCACTGAATGAGATTCAATGTGGATAAAACAATCAACATGAAAGCAAATGGTAAGTTTGAAGTCAGAAATCAGTGCATCTTGGAAGCTGGGGCCGTCCTAGCGTCAGAGGCTCATCAGAAGTTTTGATGTCGGCTCCCTCTGAAACCATTGCTGATAGCTGTCTCTTCAAGATGTAATTGCTTGTTGCCAACATAAAAAAAAACAGATACATGACTGGTGCCCGACTGGCAGACTTTCCTTTTTGCAGGGCCTTGACTGGATTGAATTAGGGGGTGTTGGGATGACAATCTTCTGATGTCCGAGCTACAAACCAATATGTTTTTTTTTATATCGAACAGAATTCACTGAAACTGTTGTATTTTCACATACAGGGTACTTTTGATAACAATTAAAGCTTGGAATAAGTAATAAAGTCATGGTCCAAATAAGGATTATTCTGGTATGGATGTACCATTGAATCTACTGTAAGTCTATGCCAATATCCAAAATATTACCAACCAACAAAAGAAATAAGAATTTTTATAACATCCTGTTTTTTATATAAGACATTTTTGAGGAGCTACTTTTGCCTTTAATTTGTGTATCTTGTAATAATAATAAAAAAAACAGTAGAACATTAGGTGTGTTCTGCTATTTTACAACCACAGAATACAAACAGACACACACAGACACACACACACACACACACACACACACACACACACACATACACACACACACACATACACACCTACAAACACTGCAATCAGGACCTGCCTGAGTTGATGGGATCATCACTAAAAAGTACCGACAAACACTTTGACAGACCTCGATCTAACCAGGGCCTTTTCCCATCAAGGCACGATTATGTGACTAGCCCCCGAGTTACTAGCAATAAAAGAAATGTCTCTCTCTTTTTTATTACATCTCCAAATCGAGAACAATGGAAGGTTTGCCTCTGAGCCATTTATTCAGCTCTGATGTATGATTAGCACGGGGCAAATCAATACCATGTTGGATGATCTTAACGGAAAAGTACTGTGATTTCCCCCTCAGTCACGGGGCCAAGCGCTGATATTTGTCTGTCAACGGTGACATGCTATCTCTTGCAGGGGCACTGGGGCCAAAACACAGGTATTGATCCTGTCAACATTGATGGCCCTAATGGTACAGAGGATGAGGGAAACTGCCTGCCACTGGAAATGTAATGCACCGCTTGGAACGACCTCATGGACCAATGGAGGCGAACATGATGTTAACCTGCTTTTATTGTGAATTTGTTGTCAAACATAAATAATGCAATTTCATGTTCAATTTAATTTATTTTAACAATATAATTTAAGTTCAAACCCTGCTGTTTACATTATTTACAGTGACTGCGAGATAGGCCTATATACAGCTAACATATTCAGAGTGTAATTTGCTGATGACTGTAATTCATCGCTGTGCATAATTGAACAGAAAGTGCTTTTATTTTGAAGTGCAACAGAGGAAGATGTGTCCTGTTTTGCTAGCTTAGAGTGAACAGAGTACATGATGAGATGCAGCCAACATGGCCGACATGCCTATATTTACTATTCCTTTGTAATGCTGTAGTATAAGTTCAAGCGGTACATTTTTCAAACTAAACTATAACACGTCCGGGTCTTCATTTGAAGCTTCCACAACCCTAGAACAATTATGCTAACATTCCACAGTGAACGATGTACAACATTAAAGCTAATGCGCTAACAAGAGTATGCATGAAGTCACAGGAGATTTTTTTTTCTGCATTGACAAACAACAAAAGAAAAAAAATGCTCATATTTTTGACTTGATTTTTGTCCAGATATCCACTAGTTTTATTCATAACTTTATACGTTAAAGTTAGTTTTAATGTGTTTTTCACCACATCTTCTGTCTTCATCCGCTAAAACGCTGCTGCTGCTTTTGGAAACATAAAAGGTACCACCATCACTTCATAGAGTCATGAATATGTTGGTCTACTGGGACCAATAAGCACAGGCTTGCAGTTACATGTGTTGGGCTTTACGGCAAGGGATGTAGTTCTGTGACTGTGATGGGATGTACAAGCGCATTTATGTGCTACAAGAGACAGTCTGTTATAAATAAAGGCTTGTTGTCATCTAACCATGCTCATAACTGAAGAAACTGCCATAAACCGGCAGTTAACCAGAGAAAAAAGATCAATGTATTGGTTAAATACATAAGTAAAACATAGTGTGAGGTACAATTGTAAGGTGTTCTTAACAAGGTACTGCTGGATTCTCACACTAGATACCTTCTAGTGTGGTGTCAACAGACTCCTGCATGTGTTGTACATTCATAAGCATATTGATTTTCAGCTGTTTTAATACAAAAATTATATGAGAAGAAAAAAAACAACTTTAAAGAGACATAAAAACAAGCAACCTTTATCAAAATGTCGGCAGCTGCACTCCAGAAACACAATGTACTCCCACACTATTCCTTAAGATTATAATCGAATAGCATGGTAACAAGTCCGGCTAAGTAGTTAATCCACTATAGTTTGGCAGACGTTGGGAGACACATATTACAAAAGGGTGTAATGAACACGACCTGCCTGCAGTATAGCCAATGATATTCATATAAAGAATCAAAACTACACTTGGGAGCCCTCTGATTACTTAAAACAGTTGGCTACGTGTGTGTGTGTGTGTGTGTGTGTGTGTGTGTGTGTGTGTGTGTGTGTGTGTGTGTGTGTGTGTGTGTGTGTGTGTGTGTGTGTGTGTGTGTGTGTGTGTGTGTGTGTGTGTGTGTGTGTGTGTGTGTGTGTGTGTGTGTGTGTGTGTGCGCGCGCGCGTGTGCACGTGTGTGTGTGTAATGCTTGTATTGAGGGTGGGAGGACTGGAAAGGTGACTGGCACTTACATCTATGTATAGTATAAGACTATTTCTATGGACATGCACTTTGTTTGAATGTGTCTGTGTGTGAATATGTGTGATGCATTAGTTGTCTGTACGTGTGCGTTAACATCCAGTGCCCCTGGCTAAGTCTCTTCAGATCTTTTTTCTTGTTTATGCATTTCTCTTCCTAGAATAAGGCCTCAGGAATATGCTGGGGGCTAGACAGACACAGAAGTGTGGGATGAACATTTGTATTTATTTATTGTCAGAAATGATCACTCAGCATGGCTATCCATACTGCCAAAGGATGGGCAGGTTGGACTTCTAATACCATGGGAAAACGGTGGAGCACTGAAACTGGACATGTAAAGGCTTTAATATGCAATACACATATAGCTTATGACTTAAGTATTAGACAGAGCAGTGTGTCTCCAGCATGGATTCAAATGGAGCAATAAGGAAAAATGATATCTAGATTGTGTTTTTTTGTGACCACAAGGTCTCTAAAACTGTCTGTATCTGATGGATAGTAACATGTCGGGTTTACTGCTGAATTAACTTAATAATGTGACCCCTGTGGAATCCATTTGAGTCCTTAACATAAATACAAATATTTGATTTATTTTGTGTGCCAGTTAAATCTAAGTAAAATTAATTCTTTAAAACCTTTACTTCAGCTACTGCCGTTGCACATTCATATATCGCTCGTATTCGTGTTAGTCATCCCACCTGTTATTCCGGCCCCCTCAAGTTTTCAGGGAGAGAAGGCATCATCGAGGTTAAGCTAGAGTACATAACACCAGAGCACAATGCCATCAGATAACTTGTCAGTCACGGACAGCTGGGAAAAAGGCACACACACACACACACACACACACACACACACACACACACACACACACACAGAAAGTCACTGGCCCCTGCCTCGCACACTAAGACGTGCCAAACACATACTCTGAGTGCTTCTGGATAGAAACAGAGAGTGACAGTGATAGAATTTACTGCGATGCTATCAGCAAAGCAGCCATCACAGCTTTGGCAGATTGGAAGGCCATCAGGACCCATCTCCCTGGCTCTGATCAGTGTTCGCATCCTGACATCAGCCCGCGATGTTAACTCCAGGCCCTGAAAGGGGGCTTTGAACCATGATCAGCGATATCAAGCCACCAGGAATAGAAATCCATTTTTCCTGCCTGGAGGGGAAAGTGTGTGTATGTGTGTGTGTGTGTGTGTGTGTGTGTGTGTGTGTGTGTGTGTGTGTGTGTGTGTGTGTGTGTGTGTGTGTGTGTGTGTGTGTGTGTGTGTGTGTGTGAGGGTGAATGAATATCAGTGGCCCCCATGGTCTGGTCTGGTGGGGTCTTAGTAGGGTGTCAGTCTCTCTCCCTCATGCCTCGCCACAAGGGGCCCTTCAGCTGTTTTTCCCTCTCTTCTTGTTCTGAAGGTTAAAGGATTAGGAGCTGTGTTTTCAGACCGGATTGCTGTCCTGGCATGGATTTAGATTTTGGCCACACACACACACACACACACACACACACACACACACACACACAAGAAACTAGAGCCCCAACATACACGCATGCAGGTACACATATGTACATGCAAACACACACAGATGTACACACACACACACACACAGACAGATCACCAGCATCACCGCTGAGCAGGAGGTTGTGGGGATTAGCAGGAAATACCACAAGATGGTGGCCAAAGCATTTTTTCTTCTTTCTTTACGGAGCTAAATAACAAAATGAGAACAAACCAGAGGTGCTTGTACCAAGTTGTTTTTCACTCGCCCTCCTCCCTCTCGGGTCTTCCATCCTCCTTCCTTCCTCCTGTCCTGTCTAAACATGCTGACCAAGTGCGTTGTGGCATTTCCAAAAGCAAAAAGCCATTAAATATAAACACGGCGTGTGTGTGTGTGTGTGTGTGTGTGTGTGTGTGTGTGTGTGTGTGTGTGTGTGTGTGTGTGTGTGCGTGCGTGTGTGTTTTCTCTTTTCTGATCTTTCCGCTTTCATTTGATTCATTTCTGTTTTGCTTAGGAACTTATTGGGATGCCTGTGTATAGCCAAGCAAAGTCTTGATGAATTATTGATCGATGACAGCTTCATCAAACCGCCGCGTTGTACACGTACTTGGCATTTCTCAACACTGGATTTACAGAGAACCGACACTAATGCGCTCATGTCGTTCAAACTTGTTTACAAATTGGGGCGAGTCGGTGGAACTCTAAAAAAAAGAAAACCTGACGTCCAGGTACCGACAGACCTGGCCTGAAAGCATAGACGAGTGCACGGGAGAAAGTGCGTATGTGTGTATTTGACTTGCTGTTTGGGTTTGCATGAGGGAACATACACCAGACTTTAAAAAATGTATGAAGAACACAGCCTGTTTTTCTCTCTCTCTCTGTCTCTCCAACACAGAGAAAGAGAGCAAACGGTTCCCAGATTGCCAGGGGAAAACACAGTTCAAATAGTGTGAGGGCGAAGGGAGCAGATCAGAGAGAAAGCTGTTTGCAGTTCAGGCCTACAAGGCAATTCTTCCCCTGACTCCCAGGTGAGAGAGCTCAAAGAGAAATAAACCTGGGGTACCAATTTGCTGAGTTTTGTTCAATAGATGGGCGAGTGTCTTGGAGATTTTACCCCAGAGTGCACAGGAGCCAGGGCCAGTAAACAAAATTACTTAAGGATGGTTACATATTCTCTCTCTCTCTCTCTCTCTCTCTCTCTCTCTATCTGTCTTCCCTCATGCTTGAAGGAGACAAGCCCTTTGTCTTTGCTGTGGCCCAACTTGTGTTTAAAGTGTGTGCAGGTAGATAGAGCACAGGTCGACATGTTCTCTATCGTCTCAATCTCGACATCTTCTGGGCTGTTTGCCTTTCTCTCTTTCACAAATCTTCCTTTTTTTTCTTCTTCTTCTTCACTCACTAAAAACTGCAGGATTTATATACACTATACTACATCTTGACTCCTCCACCGCATTGCAGGTAGCACTTCTTATCATACCGTATGACTTTTTTATGTAGCTGTGTGGTGATTTTTATAATGTGATGCTGATTTATGTACGGACAATTGCGAATAACTTTTCATACACCATATCTTCTCTCCGGTACACACGGACGCAGACAGGAGCTGCGCGGGGATTGAATAATTGCGCCAATGAATATTCCCGCAGCAAAGATAACGCACGGCCGTTATTTCAGGCCCCCACCGACACAGAGGTTTCATCATGAGGCTCATGATAAAACTGACTGTGACATACACCGCAGGACACCTCTCGCCCATTTTTACAATAAGCCCTTCCGTGCTAAACAGTGAAATGAATTCCCACACATCACCATCTCGCCCTATATCTGGAGCACCCCCTTTTCTCTTCGCACCGGCCCCCCCTTTGGAACAATCCATTAATTCACCCAGATCACTATCTGCACAGATTCAATTATTCCCGAAACCATAACCATAATACAGCGCTATGACAGGGGCCATATATTCAAACCAATATTTATTTGTAATAATGCCAGCACTCTCTCTGTCAAAGCCCCGGCAGACAGGTGGAAAAGGCACCGAGCGGAAACAGGACATAGTCTATTGAAAGGCCCTGCTGATTTATTAATGCTCCCCCATTTAAAAGTCCCTTCATTTTTTTTCTCCATGCCTTCCATGTCTACATTACCACCAAATGTGCGTGTATGTTTTTGGTCCATGAATCAATGTTGTTGAAATAAACAGTTTATCCCTGCGTTAGCATTCCTCTGTTGCTATGCATAAGGCTCTATCCTTTCAACTCACACTCAAGTGAAAAGTTCACATAGGGACATGGGGTTTATATCGCTTGTGTTTAAATATTTTGATGAAGCCTTCTGCACACTGGTGACGCTTGAGTTGAGAGGCCGGCTCAGAGTTTGGCATATTTTTTTTTTATGATTGACTGCGAAGGGGAAAAGAGAGAGAGAGAGAGAGAGAGCGAGAGAGAGAGAGAGAGAGAGAGAGAGAGAGAGAGAGAGAGAGAGAGAGAGGATAAATGGTTGTGTATTAGGGAGAATGTGAGTGACTGCCTCGGAGACCCGAGATGTAGAATTCAGATGTATAGTAACAGATGGCAAAGCGTGCAGGAATCAAAAAAATAGTTTTCATTCTGCTTTGATTTGCGCAGTGGTAATATTACATGCAAATGGAACCCATACTACAGAATGGATGGTCTCAAAACAACAACAACAAAGACAAACATGGCTCGAATCTCTCTGCTTTTTCCCCGGCCGGCACCACTTATTTTTTTTTGTTGAAAATGAGAATTGCAGATTGCTTCACCTGTTTGTGTTGGGCACATTTATTTCCTGGGAGCTGGAAAACTATACAGAGAAAAGCAGACTCCAAACAATCATCTGTCAAATGCAGAAAAGGCCTGGAAAAAAAGCCATCATTGTTTACACTTGACCAACCATTACCCAAAGCCCCATGAAGAACGAACAAAGTCAAAAAGCCTGCACCCACAAACACACACACCCACAAACACACACACACGCTGTACAAAGCGATATCTCTTCAGCATATAACTCCTCTCCGAATTGTTTGATCCTAATTGCAATACGTCTCAAAAAGCCAGGTCCCAGTGCCGCGTGGGGTTGTTTTCAGAGTGAGATAAATTAATTTTCATTGTGTGGCTGTTGTAATGTCACAGATGAGGACCGCCCTGACCTGAGCTTGAACTCATCAGTTGAAATGAAGTTGTTCACTCAGCTGTAGAAGACAAACCATAGTTGCTGCAGATTGATCAACCCCATCAGGGCACGTGCAATATAGAGGAAATGGCTTCCACCCACTTCCACTTTGACCCCAGGAAATGTTGGATTAGAGGGAGTGTGCATAAGTAAAGAGCAAGACCGTGGTGTATATGATATACTAAATTATATAGAGACTTAAATTAGATGTCTAACCTAATGTGTGGTTGTGGATTGGTGTGTGTGTGTGTGTGTGTGTGTGTGTGTGTGTGTGTGAGCGTGCAGAGCAGTTCCTGTCTACCATCATATCCTTTGGTCAATCTGTCATTGCATGTGTGTGTGTGTGTGTGTGTGTGTGTGTGTGTGTGTGTGTGTGTGTGTGTGTGTGTGTGTGTGTGTGTGTGTGTATGGGGGACCATTTTACAATGCATTTACGGCACCGGGCATGTTATGATCTACGTATGATTTCTATGCTGTGCCATATGCGGCACAGCTGTCGAAAAAGTGCGACCATGCAAAAGATACTGTACGTTCTGTATGGAGCTGCTTTCCAGATGTCCTTGAGAACACACTTCAGACAGAAAAACAAAACAAAAAAGGAATAGGGAGAGAAGACAAGCTGGTTTTGGAAGGAGTTGTCATTTCTGATTGGAGTTGGATTCTGTCTGGCTATTTATCCGTCAACCGGCAGCATCTCGGCTGAATTTGACTGCTTCTAGTAAAGCGTTATGTATATGAGACAGAGATATCAAAACAAGAATTGCGAACGTTTCGCTCAAGAAGACTTCTTGACATAACAAGACAAACTACGCGCTATGTCAAAAAGTTTAAGCTGTGATGTTTTCTGTTTCTCGAATTTCTCGCACGGTTCTGAATTCTCACGAGGCCGTCTTCTTTCTACACTCATTTCCTTTGTGAACCAAAAATATAATAATAAATAAATAACCTTTTGCTCGTGGAATCTACGGAGCCCATCAAAGCTGTTTTCCTTTGCTGAACTTGTGTTTTCAGGTACTTTTCATACAGTCTGAACTAAACTCCAAATCCCTCGCCTTCTTTCCAGTGTTGTTGACAGTACTGCATGTGTGTAGGTAAGCGAATGTAGCTATCATAGGCTGTGATGGGGCTTCACAGGCTAGATACTAAAAGCCATATATTATGTAGTTGTTAAGGGATGTTGATTTGACAGAGTCTTTATAATTTCCTGGGTACTGAAACTGGAAGCTTTTTTTGCTTTTGTATGAAACTCTGATAGGTGGAAGAGAGAGGAATATGATCCCATTATTTCCTGGCTTTGCGCAAGCCTGACCATATGATTTACTCACCCCTCCTAAACACACACAGAGGAAGTGTGAGGGGAAGAAAGGAAACGAGAGAGAGAGAGAGAGAGAGAGAGAGAGAGGCAGCCTGCTTGAGTCATTGCATTTGCACGCATTAGAGTTTGCAAGACTAATGTTTTGGAAAACAAGAATAGGGAAAAGTAGAATGCTTCAAATGGCTGTGCGTGACTGGATTTGGTTTGAAAAGGATATGTACGCTTTCTGAGGGAAAGGTTCCCTGCGCTATATACCCAACTGGAAATTTTTAATCTCACAGCTGAAAACTTTAAATACAAAAGCCGCTCTTCAGGTTCACTCACTCTGTCTGTATTCACAATTGCCACAACAAACAGTCTTAAAACTGATTACTCCCCCCCACCTCCCTCTAGACAACTTCTACCAAAGCTGTGTGTAAACTGAGACATTGTGCAGTGATCGTCTTGGCTCTCAACAAAATTATTTGAATATCAAAAATGTTTATGAATTAATTAAGTTTTAATGGATTTTATACTTTATTCACTTGCGACATCAGTGAGAAACAAGCTGCTGTAATACAGTCTGCTTCCCATTCAGTAAACACTGGCTAAGGATAAGTGCAGTTGGATTGTTGTTTTCCAAAGCTGCTGGGCGATGTAACAATACAGGGAGCACTTCACGTCTCCATCCAGCACCAAATCTCTTCCAGTGTTTGTCATACACACCATTGTTGGAGTACTTACAAAGATTGAAGATTATCTCCCCCTCGCTGGGCAACGCATGTTTGCAGCAGAGTCTCCCATGTATAATTCATTGGGAAAATAAATTGTCAAGACTTTAAAAGAACACAATGCATTTTGTACTGGGCAACACTTTGCTTTTTACCCTCCAAATTATTTATTGTTTCCTCTACCCCCTCGGGCCTTGGCCTGACCTTAAGTCATTTCTAATTGGCTCTGCTGCCACACTGCTCTCTGTGTTTACACACCCCTCTGGTGTTTAGTGCAACACAGTCCAACTAAAGTGGCACAGCCTCGTCTGTTAATGTCTGAGCGTAATGCACTTATCAGATGCATTGTGCACTTCTCATGTTTTAGGTGAAAATGTGACTCATTTAAACAAGGCCTAGCTATCTTTTTGAGAAATAAATAATTTTTTTCTGGAATAATGCATCAATAACAAGTCACTGTTGTGATATTCTAGAAATGTAAGTATTGGTATTTACGATTGATGTCTAAAAAAGTCATCATGATCAGCAATACAGTGCAGGCAAAAGCAGACTTAAATATACCATTAAACAATTAGTTGATAATTGGGTTAATCGATAACCCATCGCCAAAAAAAAAAAAAAAATCAACTTTGACGATGATGGATTAATCCTCTAAGCAATTTGTTAAGCACCCCATGTCTTTCTGATAGTAATGGAATAATACTACGGGTCGGTGGAGAAAACCAGCAATCTGAATAAGACAACATGGGCTTTGGAAAGATGTTATGGGCACATATATTTCACAGCATTTTTACATTTCATAGACACATTCATAAATGTATTAATCCTGATCCTAAATGTCATATTAAAAAAACTGTGTCCAAGCAGGTGTGAAGGATGTGGTTGACCGCACACACAAATACACACTGAGAATAGAGTGGATACTTTAATAAAGAAAAAAAAACATTGTGGATCGGCCCACACATTGTCACATTTGTTAAAAATATATATAAAATACCAAACTAACCTGAAACTGTGTATTATATTGTCTTTCATTTGCACAACATATTCCAGTTTATCTTGTTTGAAAGAACACGTGTTGAATATAAAATACTGCATACATAACATATTGAGGCAATACCACCATACAAACCAATGTGTTCTCGGAAAACATGCCTTAGACAACCCAATGAGAAAACTTGATGGGCTAATAGAATTATCTGTGCTATTATCCATCTATTGTTTGATGTGACGACTCATCAGTCATGCTTTATACTATTACACACACACACACACACACACACACACACGCAAAGAGCAGGGGGAGATATGAGCATCATCTCACACAGTGTAATTACATAAACAATAATATGTGATGTGTTATTAGGGAGTGGAGAGGGGAGTTTGGGGAAAGGGGGGTAGGGTGGGGCAGACTCCTCTGAGGTCTTTGTAATTCCCTATTTGATAGCAAGGCTTACAGCAATTAAGATGTTTAATTTAAGGATTTAAGTACTAAGGATTCAGACAAGGAGAGAGAGAGAGGGAGAGAGAGAGAAAAAGAATCATGGGTGGTGGCTGAAGTTTGGGGTGGATCCCACCACATTTAAATGTTGAATATTCTGTCTCTCTCTCCTTCTTCATCTCCCTCTCTCATTCTGTCGTTAAATCCCCCCCCCCACACACACACACAGACACACACCCCCCATATCATGGTCCCTTTCTCCCTGTCTCTCTCTCCCCCCAGTCCCACTTGAAGTCTCCAAGGGACCAAGAGGATGTGAGGAGAGTTGATCATTGCATTGCACTGATAAGCAAAAATGTTTCCAGAGCGTAAAAGAACTCTGTGGTGTGTGAGTGGGATAAACTATAATCTGCCACCGCACACTGAACTTGACTGCTAATATTTGCATTGGAAATCAGACGGAAGTTATGCTAAGCTTTCCCCCCATTATAGCCCGGCGTGGTGTGAAAGGTCTTCCCCTCCTTCATTTGAATATGGCCTCCCATGCATCAGAAAAATACACACTGGGTACGAGTGGAGGATGGGATGACAATTTATATGAGGATGCATTTTTGAAATGATCTCTTTTGCGAGGTGGACCCGCTCTTGCGTTTTGCCCACTCTGCCTTCACAATGCGTGTGCATAAACCTATTTAAAAAACGCTAGGGGGAAATGCATTATGGGTATTGATGTGACTGGAATTTCCTAATAGATTTTTCTTTTTCTTTCAGGGAAATAAATTAAATCCTCAGACTTGTTTTCACGCTTAATATTCTGTTATTATTATAACTTTCCATATGACTTTGTTATTGTTCTTAATTTAAAATGTATTTGCCTCGGATTGTTTTGGTTCGAGCAAACTAAGATGAGCGGATGGATTTGATCATTGCATCTTAGAAACCCAGCACCCCAATTGGATATCAGAAACCCTATTTGTTGCTTTCATTTTAATAAATTACAAAAAAAAATTCTCTTTCTTTCATTACCATCTTAACTTTCATATTTCCTTTATCTGCCTTTTTGTTAATCCAGTTTTCTTCCAAGACCCACCACAGGAAATGTGTTCATTTGATCAACTCTGTGTTGTGCAGGATTGATAAGATTAGCAATCAGAAGCATTAGCCATTCAAAGCGTTACAATTACTGTTCTCATTATTTAACAAGTGAATTAAAGGCGGTGTTTCTAGAGGGGAAATCACACTGTCGCCGTCATGCATATCTGTTAACATGAATAAACACATAGCAGAGGCTGAAGGGGAGAACTCTGTGTTATGGGAATGACATAAACCATTTTTCTCTTCAACTTCTGTAACCTTACAACAATTCCCTGTTCACCCAGTCCACTTGCTTGATTTCTGGTGTAATGAATACTTACACCTGCATCTAAGTACTGTTTATACCCTGTCTGCAAACTGTCATTGTGCTTTTTTTTGTCACTAAGGCTCTAATGGGGACATCTGAATCAGCATGGGTGGACCACACATGTAGCTTCCTATTCTATTGCAATGTTTTCTTCTTCTCTGACTTACCTTATAATCATTGTGTTCAGTTCTCTGCCCACAGGATGTCTACAGAGACTTGATGTACATTGAGTTTAATGATACATTTTGGACACCTTTCATGCTTGATTATAAACTATCCCTCACCTGTTATCAGCAACATCGCTGTATATTTGGGATCGCTGAATTGAAACATCATTTGGTGAGACTCGGAGATCACATCTCAGCATCATTAAACAGTAGAGTGTAGTGCTGTTTACTAGTATAGCTATTTTGTTAGTGTGTGGGGAAAAAGTTGGTCAGCAGGTGTTTAGCAATTAGTGTCATGTTTGTGTCAGTCATTATGGAAATGTAAAAACATGTCACAAAGTATTTAATCTCCATGAATAAATATGTGTTAAAAAATGTCAAGATTTTAATGGTTTAAAACTTTTAAACAAATAAAGACAGGACCCTGCATGTAGGACACTTAAGGTTTTCACTTCTGATTTCCCCTTTTCTGCTAAATACATGTTTCAAAAGACACATTCAATTGTAATACTGCCCATATGCCTCCACATATCCTGTTTTTCTCACTGTGGTAAATCTAGTTATTTGCAGTTGAGTTGACTGGCATTTAGCACATTTCTACATGACCAAACATCAAGAGAAATAGTATCTGAACAGCCTCTACACAGGGCCGGGCTTTGAAGTGATTAAAATATATTTTTTTTAATAATGTAATGTCATTTAGAATCACACGGGGTGGAAAAAAACTGTGTGAAATTGTGCAGATAATCGGCTAAATCTCTCAACATGAAAAGATAATTGCTCCAGGAATTAGCTCTACCTGAGGTCCATTTGTTTGGTCATGGCTAGTTTCATATATGGCAATGATCGGATATTAGCACTAATTAGAGACGGGTCAGAGTTCTTGAAGGTCGGGCATTAATGTGTAGGATCATTGAAATGCTAATTATAAACAGATTAGAAAGTTACGGTGCTTTATGGGGGGTCTATTTGGCTATTTAGGCACTGGTCTTATTCCGTGTAATAAAAGGATTATCCATCAGCAGCTAGACCTTTTTTCTATTTCATTTTTGTATTAATTGATTTTTCTCTCTTTGTCTTCTCTTAATATAGATGACACAAGGAAAACACATTATTGCAGGTGTACAACCCATTTGGTATAAACATGATTGTATATATTTCTTAATTTAATCCAAGTGACCTGTACATCACAGGTCATTTGTTTCAGTTATGGAAAACGGTGATTTGGTTTGACAAGCAAATGAATTATGTACGGCAAAAAAAAAAAAAAAAGAACAGCCAACAGAAAATGTGTTTTGTTTTCCACACTTATCTGCATCTTGAAATGCCTTTCTGACCTGGTTTTGGATGTTGGTGGTGTTGTGTATTGTAATAGCAACACTGGTATTACTCAACTGTCACCTTGTTGGAAACCGAGCATTGGCTCCTCCAACTCAGTTCTTTTTTTCTCTCTCACCTGCCCTCTCCCTCAGCCCTCCAGCTCTTCTTATCAGTAAAAGGACTTTCCATCTAGGGCTAACTGAAAACCGTTTATTCACTGCTTCACCCAAAGCCCTGCTTTTTACAGCAGAGGAAACCACACTCTGTGTCTGTGTTCCTTTGTCTGGCGTGCACTTCCACACACACGCACACAGCCACGCAAACACACACTCGCAATGTGAAGATACATTATGTGAGCTCCTTTTCAATTATTTGAGGTCACTCTTCAAAACAGCTTAGTCTCATAATGCACTCTATATGCTCATCAAAACATTTTTGAAGCTTTAATTATGTTTGTTTTAACAAAACATTTGAGTTTTCTAATTGACCATGCAGGCAGTCTATGCCGCTTCTCTGGAAACAATAATTGTCCAGGAGGGGAAGAGTTGCCAAACAATTGCAACTCAGTAGCCAACTAAAACTTACCATTTTTTGGAGCAATAAATAAAAAAAAATAACCTATGTAAGTAAACGTAAGTCTACATGACCTACATCACAACACAACATGGCTGCCAACAGCTTATGATGTTATGCTAGATACGACTATGTGTGAGTCCCTGGCCGTAAGAAATGCTGAGAAGCAGGCTACTTTTTCTACACCACCATATTATTTGTTTCATTCCTAAACTTGCATTCTTCAGCCCAGGACCATTGCTGACTCAAGTGACATAACTTGAGGTATATTATCAGGCATTGCACAGTTCCCTCTGGAGACACAGAATGATGTGCACTCACCAAGACTGGTAAACCCACTTTTGAGTGTACCATTGGTGGAGCTCCCTGTTAAATTGTCCTGTTGACATTAGTGTCAATGTACTGTAGATAGTTATTCTCCCTTTACACAACTTGACAAGTGAAAAGCAAAGCTAACTGGACAAATTCAAAATGTCAGGGAATTGCTTTACAACACACAATGAATCCAATGTCAGGTCAGTGGCCCCACCATTCTTCTCTTTGCCAGCCAAGTGATTTCTTACTGGTGCGACTACAAAGGTCTGTGGATTGGCCCCAGACAGTATCTTTTTTTTCTGTATCCTCTCTCTCTCTCTCTCTGTATCTTTCTCTCTGTCTCTGTCTCTCTATCTCTCTCTCTCTTTCCCACCATATTCTCTCTGTCTGCACACTCTTCCTCTCTCTGATATCTAGGAACTGAGAGGCAAGAACATCTTAAGGGGCTTTGGCTGACTCAGCAGGTCAGGAGAAAAAAAAGAACTGCTTGTAGCTGGGAGGCTGTGAGGGTACATGCATGTGGTTTGTGTGTGTGAAAGAGAGAGAGAGTGTGTGTGAGTGTGTTGGTAAGGTGGCAGCATTTTTTTTCGCTTTAGGCCAGGAGGTTTGAGCCACACTGCCTCCCTCCTTCTTGTTGAAATTGTCATCAGAACATGAAAGCGTCAAAACATCAAACAGGACCTTTAATTGTATGTGTGTGTGTGTGTGTGTGTGTGTGTGTGTGTGTGTGTGTGTGTGTGTGTGTGTGTGTGTGTGTGTGTGTGTGTGTGTGTGTGTGTGTGTGTGTGTGTGTGTGTGTGTGTGTGTGTGTGTGTGTGTGTGTGCAGAGGTGCTGTTTGGTATCATGCTAGTCTGCAGGCCTGCCGTTGTTGTCAATGCGTGATTTTTTTTTGCCTCAAGTGTGTCATTTCATGTGGTTTGTACATTCAAAACATTGATTAGTCTTGTGTCTGTTGTGTAAGAACAGTAAACAATGATTATTTATCTATTCATAATTTACTCAACTTAACTATCACAAAATATACACTAGGAGCGAGACAAAGTTTGATATGTATGGTATACAGAGTCATATATGCACACACCTTACAAATGACCAAGGCATCCAATGTAAATTACAGCTCCCTTTAAAAACAGACATTAGGTCACAACTTTGCAAGCATTTGTCTCTGTTTTTCTTTTGGTGTCAGTCAGTCATTGTCAACCTGCGTATGCGATTCTGGGCCGCTTGTCTCCTTCAATCCTTCTCGCTGCCTATCACTTGGTCCTTCAGTCCCTCCATCCCTTTGCCCATGCATCCATTTGTCTGCCCGTCTGTCTGTCTGTCCACGACAAAGACAGACAAGCCTGTGCATCTCTGATCACATCCCCCCCCCACACACACACACACACACACCCCAGACACTCCCACCCACCCACTAGTTCTGCCGAGGCGAGATTAAACAACAAAGTGGCTCGATTAATCCATTTGAAGTGATGTGGCATTAGGGCTTGGAAGGAGATGGGCGAGCAAACACAGTGCGCCGCAGCTGTGTGGGCTGCAGATAGAGAGAGGGGGGAGTGAAATTAATTGACCTCCACGGTGGCAATTAAAAACAAAGAGGGGAGAAAACAAAACAAAACATGGGCCTGTGCCTGTGAAACAACATGCTACCGCTTGGATGAAGAGATGGGGAGAGGAATGGGAATGAGTTTGAAGTGTGGTTGATTGGCTGGGAGGGGGGTGGGGGGGGGGGGGGGGTGGGTTGGAAGTTGTCACGCGTATAGCTGCAAGTATGGACATCCTTTCTGATAAATACTGGTAAGATGTATACTTGTAAAGACACACACACACACGCACGCACACACACACACACACACACACACACACACACACACATACACACAAACACCAGAGGCCTATGCTTATTGTAAAAAAGTGACAATGTTTTGTTTTAAACATCCCCCAGCATCACATTTCAATCACTTCACCAAACGGACTTGAACTTGATGGGATTACCAAGACACACTCACTGAAATGTTTGAACGCAAAACAAGGATTTGAGCTGTCTTCACATTAATGACATCGCTTTAAGTCACTATCAATAGACATGCACTTGCACATGAAAAAAGAAAAGAAAAAAAAAGACAGAAGCCATGACAGCATACCTTGTTGATACATTCACATCTCCGCAGGCTCTTTTGCCACTCTGCGTTGAATTGTGCTTTGTCTGAGTCTCTTCAGACCTCTTTCACTCAAAGCATCTCCCTCAGACTGAGCATTCAAATTGAAACACAGAAGGGGCCTCCCACATATCCAGCCTGTTATTTCTTGTGTAAATGCTGTTGTGTGTTCAAGAATTCGTTTATTCTTAATCCTTACTTTATCCTCCCCAATATAAACCCAGTGATATTTGTTCTTGTTGGCAGCGGGGCAGGCATGCAGGCAGCGCAGCAGAGGCATGCCAGTGGCAGAGGGCTGCCTTTGATCCTTCATCTCAACCACACACCTGAGTGATGATGGCTGTGCTTGTAGCGTTATCCCCTCTGTACTCCCAAGTCTTTCATTACTGCACCCCTCCCATGAATGGTGTCATTGATGGGCAGCGGAGACACCCATGTTTAATGTGCTTATAGGCATTTAGAAGAGATCATTTCTGGAGCCGATGTTTTGTCTTGCAAGGTTGAGCAGTGATAGGTGCTCCAGGGGGGGTTTCAAACTCTTACTAGCTTCTGTTTGGTAAACAGGCATCCTGTTTGCAGTGAGCATGTGATGAATGCATACAATGTACTTCTAGTTATGCCTTATGATGTGGCTTACCCTGAATGTAATAGTCCACTTAAACTGTCTGCTGCCTGGATGGATAGTGTGGATGATACTGTACATACAGCAACAACATGTGTTCAAAGAACCAACAAGTTAACCATTCGACTGTTTTGTAGCCTAGCACAGGTCAGTATTAGCCTGGCTCCGCCCGCCCGCCTACTTCCGGCCAAATTTTATTTTCCCTTCAGTAGTCAGTCTGGGTGTACAGCCCATTTCCCAGTTTTGCCGGAGATTCGACAGCCGGTCCAATCAGCGAACAGAGCGAGTGGCCGAGAACGATGACGTCGAAGTCGCGCTCCAGTTTCAGTTGCCAGAAGCCGGCTCATGACACACGTGACGACCAAACGTTATGCGATTGGTTGGCTAATCCAGAGTGGCACTGGGCAGATCCAATAGTTTTAAACTTTAACAGACACCCGCCTCCATGAGTGAACGTTTGCCAATTACAGCACTGCCAGACCTTCTGTACAAATGAAATGAAGTAGATGGTCTGGTAGCACCAGGCTAGGTCAGTATGGTATATCCTACAACTCAAAGCCTCATTATTATTTTTTCCATATTTACAATGGGTCAAACCATGTTGTGCAATATATGACCGATCAGTAATAGGGACAAACCAGCAGTTCCCTTGAGCTTTGAGAAGCATTTTGGCATCTTTCGGGTCGTTTTAGTTTTTCAGTCCAACATCCAATGAAGAATGATGTTTTTCTCAGGAGTTGGTTAAGATCAAAACACAAGCTTGATTGAGAGTAATGAATATTGGACTTGCTCTCCAATGTTGTTCCTTGTCTGCTGGATGTGGAAAGAGGCAACTGATCAACCCTAACCCTAAGTGGCCAACAAGAAAAGAAAAACAGCTTTAAGCTTTTCAGTGAGAGGAATAATGCCATCTCTCTGTCAAAACAGTTGACTTCTGGCTGACTACTCCAGAGGCGATATCAAATGTTGCAAACCATGAGGGCCACACTGGAGGAGATGCACTCTGAGGAAGGCGTGTACATGACACATTAAAATTACACATTACAATTACTCAAATATGTGTGAGGAACAAGAGCTGTTGGCCAGAGGTCCAGTCACGTCAATGCTCTCGTTTGTTCATAGTCCAGCTGCTGCGAAAGCTATCTACCCAGACGACTACACACAGCTCAAACCTCACATGATGTATGACGTACTAAAAAAACATAGAAGTTGCTAACCAATTCCATGTTCACGTGTCGACAACGAGGCGCTCTCACATAAACTGGTTGTAAACTGCATTTTTGGTGTATCCCTTAAAAGGTTTAATATCAAACTTTGCCAGGAAAAGTTCACATTTTGACGTAGAAAACAGAGCAACATCTGGCTTTTATTCACGTCCTTAATACGGCTAAGCCGGCCTTATATTACATCTCGACTTCTCAGCTGACTCAAATGAGAAATATGTACCGAGCGTTCACTTCTGTTTCCTCCCATTTAAGATTATGTCATTTTGATATACGCACAGTGAAATATAGACAATATCAGCTCTCTCCCCTAACAATTTAAACATTTCTCATTCCTTATGGCCCCTAATCCGTCTCTATCGGAGCATCAGGTTATTGTATTACAGACATATGTCTTTAGTCTACTCTCTACCGAGGAGGGGGAAATTGGATTTATGACGGACAAAATACTGCGGGGAATTAAATGTTCACCAGAAACTTGTATAGATTTGTTCACATGTTACTGTGTGTCATACAGTGAGTGTTTCATCAGGTACAGTGTGGTGTCTAAGGAGTACCGCATTTCTGCGGTACTTGTGTTTTTGAAACATGATTTGAAGTGGTCAGACAAGGGTTCGAACAATGTGAAGAAAAGGCCCCAGGATAAAGCTTCCAACATTCTTTGGTGTATAACTTTGCCACAGTGTAGAGTGTTTTGAGTGGGGGAAGCAGTTTGGCAGGTACTCTACCTCTTACCATTCCTGTATCAAATCAGTTTATTGATATAACCCAATATCATAAATAACAATATGCTTCAAGTGGGGGGAAATTAAATTAGTTTTAAACCCTTGTCCAAACGTGTACCCAAACAAACTGAAGTAAAAGGTGGTGGAGAATATGTGGAATATATAAAGATGTGATTTATACGTACTATTTCACTGGATTTGATTGTCTGGACTTTTTTAAGTACACAAACCGCTTTTGTCATTGTCTTGTAGTCAATTGGTGGATAACAATCAGGCTTCATAAGTGAGTTTCCTTAACTTTGTAATTGTTTGTTAATGGTCTGACTGAGGCGTTGATTGCGGCTGCCTTTTGTGATCATATCTTGAAAAGGTTTGCGTCTATGGAATCACAATAATCTTATAGCTTTCCAAAGATACTGTATGTATCGTGCAGCACCCACTGAAACATTGCAATTATGCACACAGTTGTGTACTGTCATGATTGACAGTCTAATTACACATTAATATTGGAAATGAGATCAAATAATACAGATTAACACTTTAGTAGAGAAGGCCTGGTTACTCCTAACTATGCTGACAGAAACCAATAAGTGTTAAAAGGCTGAATGGCTGCATTGAATTACTGGATTGTTAAATCTCAGTGAGATTGGCACAGATTTATAATCAATACAACTTTATTATCAATAGTATTTGATACCTAGGAGCATCTGAAACTAAACTATACCTTTCACCCAGTCCAGATAACTACACTGTAAATCATTTATCTGTAAAATAACAGTAAGATACTGGCAGCAGAGACGCCAGCAAGTTACTGTTATTAATTATACAGTATTCTTACTGTTGAATATTTACAGTTTTTGAAAGTAAAAGTGAAATGCAGTAATTCTCTGTGATTGTTTGAAAATAAATCAACATTCTGATTAGATGGTTGCAAGTAGATAACTGATAAATGTTTACTTTAGACAGATATCATTTAATACAATAACTCAATGTAGCAAATAAAAATATCAAACTTCTAACATTACACATCTTTTGTTCTGTGGCCTAGAGACATATGCATAGCATACATTAATATTGAAGTGATGCAAAATAAGCAGTAAACAACTTAAAATAGTGTGAATCAAACAGACTTTTATTAAGGGCAGTATTAACAATTACAGCTATACAATTTTGATTTATTTAATGCAATGTATTCTCTGTTAAACATCTATGATCATTTGGGATACTCATGGAAGCCTTGTGGTTTACTTCTTAAAATAGTCCTTTGAGGTAGGCTTGTCTTTTACCTCTTAAAGAGTCTTGTGAGATAGGAGCATTCTTAGCTCCAGAAAGAGTCTGTGTTTTTGTAGACTGCTGGTATCTGAGAGGAGTCTTCTGGGTCGGGTAGAGATGACCATCACCTTGCTGTCATTGCTCCTCCATCTTGATTTGATCCAGTGTTGAGACTGTAAAACAGCAACAAAAAAATTGTCAAAATATATCTAGAATTGGGAATTTACAGAAACAACTCTGAGTCCATGCTGAAAAAGCTGATGAAGTCTGTTGTGACTAAATGTTGCTTCATCACTCCATCAAAAGTGGAGTAGCAAGAGAGAGAGAGAGATGAGAGAGAACGCACTGACCTGATGACTGTAGCTGACTTCTTCTGGACCCCTACACCATATCTTCTTGTAGGGAACTGTTCCCCGGATGGCCTTTGTGCCTCTCTCCAGATTAAGGCTATACCATTGAAGCAGCTGAAATCAGAATAGTCAAAGATTAGACAATGACTGTGAAAATGTAACTATTTTATGGGTTCAAAATTGACAATGTATTACACTTGAAACAGTTGATATATTAGGCTTCAATTCAAATGTATAGGTGGCATGATATGATAATCAGCTCCACTGTGTCAGCTCTTAACAAGGAGCTAAAGGCTATCCACTAGCTAAAAACAACCAGTAGGCTACTACTCTAAAGAAAAGACTCACTGATGCTCAACACTCTTAGGTTTCAACACACATGGACTCTAACATGCGCTTAAGTATAAATGTTTGAGCTAGTTAACTCATCTTCACTGGTAAACAATGTTCTAAAATCACATACTCACTTGATAGACAGGCTGCTGAGCATTAGTTTAATTTCAAAATTATCTTAAGCCACCTTTTAAGAGTAAATAATTGATCAGGAACATATAACCTTAAAATGTGTAGATGCTCCACTCGATCAATGCAGAGAAGACCTAATGCTGGACTTTTTGTTGATGCGTAGCACATGTCCTTCGAAGTTTGTCCTATCTGGAATGGCTCATTTCAAACTAATGTTCCTGAAAAAGGCCGTTGCCCGCCCACTTTCCGAAAAATACTGCAGTGTACTGTAATTGAAAACGTTATCATACTGTTAAGGGCTTCTGAGCTGTCTTTTCAAATTGACCTTCCCACAATGCATTGCTAAGTACAGTAAATAACCGTAATACATGAATACAGTAAATTAGTGTTACAATTTGGCCGTAAATTAACAGCAATTGCTTACAGTGTACTGTATACAGCTGTCATTTCACTTGTGCTATAAACAACATATACACGTACACCTATTTTTTAAGCTTTATGCAATTTTGGGGATTTGTATTTGTACTACTACAGTAATTGTGCATTAGGTCCTGTGAGTTGCCAAAACACAGGTGACCTACAGTCAGGGGCGGATCTAGAAAAATATTCATGGGGTGGCAAGAGGGTGGCAGGAGATTTTAAGGGGTGGCAACCTGTGGCGGATGTAAATACAGTATGCCGATTTAATTAAAGCCATATAAATAAATATGTACTTGGGAAAGCCCCCACATTTAGATATGTTGACTAAATAACATAATACTTAATGTATTGTAGCACGAGTGAAGCCTTACATTTAAACATAAAAGGTGTCAGACAATTTTAAAGATTATTATTACTGAATAATTACTACATTACCTGCCTCACAACAAACACCTGCACTAATACACCAGCATGGGGCTCAAAAGCTATGCAAATAGGGCTGCAATAAGTACTTAGTTAACAGTGAGTCTTTGGTATTTGTCTGTTAATATGAGATACTCTCATCAGATGTCAATCATCAGTCTAACTTGAGTGCAAATATCAAGTTATTCAAATATTCTAGTAATTTACATACAATACAGATAAAATCATTCATAAAAATATTGTGTGGCATTTTCCTATGTTTGGTCACAAACAGTGACCTATTAAACACACTGTAAATGGGAAGAGGTTCAGTAATGTCCAACACAGAAATAGGCCTACTGGTTATTATGAGCAATTGATAAGCACAACCTAAGACTTTAATTTAAAATAGTGTGATAAGAATTAGGAAGTATCCTTATACAAAGGCCTATAGATAAAATTAAACAAAATAATTAATGAATTTCAAGGGTATAGGTTATGATTAAACCTTGGTTTAGGACACCTTTTAAATGGGGGGTCTGGGGGTGCCCCCCCCAGAAATTTTTGAGCATTCATCACTTCATTTCCTGCATTCTGGTGAATTTGTTTGCATCAAGTTTATGTAAAGTAATTGACAACATTTAGGTTCCCAGTAAAATCATGCATTCTGTATTGCTTTCAAATATTTATTCTCCTCTATTGTTAAAAACAAATTGGTTTAGAAAAAAAGAAGAAGTGATTATTCACGTCTATCATTGAGAATGTAGGCTAGTGGCTGGTGGTATTTTACTTGCCTGCAATCTTCAAATATAATAAAGTGCAAAATGAGGTTTTAATCCTCATGTATTTCCTTTAAGCTACTAGTGACTAAGTGTGCAGTGGACAGAGGGAGTAAGAGATAGCTTTATTTTATAATTTAGGTTTTTGATTTCTGACCGCTGACTTTAGACTGACTCGCGCTGTCTGCTCCGTGAGGCTCGAGCCCATCAGCTGAGCGAACAGTTGTCCAACACGGAGATGAAAAACGAAACTTAACTATCCTGTTTTGCCTGGGCTGACTTAAGGTGGAGCAACCAAATATAAATGAATAAATATTGTAGCCTACTAAACTGTAACACAAGTAATGAGTTGTGGAATTTGGATCAGTAGCCTACAGTAGTGCACAATCTTCGCTGATGTGAACGTTATTGTAGTTTTTCCGAGGCATTCACGAGTTCCTAACGTTATTATTAACCTCTAGTCATTGTCACCACACAGCAGCATATTAACTTTATAGGAAAACTACAACTCCATTAGCCCTGCTCTTTTCTCATTATTGTAATTTCTTCATAGATAGACAGTTGATCAGTAATACCTGGAGAGTGTAGTCTCTCCTGTGCTGCTTGCTTTGTTAGTCTAGAGAGGTTTGGATCCGTCTCTCGCACGCCTTCCTTGTATTCAAAATCAGTGCCGTTAGGAGCGGTTAGGAATCTCGGGAGTGGGTCGCGGGGGATCGGGGTGGGGCAATATTACCTGGCTACATTCACTTGCAGTCGGACATTTGAAACTCGCGCTCGTAAATGTCTCTTAACAGCCAAAAATAAACGTTTAATTTGGCGCTGCCAACTGGGGTGGCAGCTGGGGTGGCAAGGCTTTTTTTTAGGGTGGCAGTTGCCACCCCATGCCACCCCGGTAGATCCGCCCCTGCCTACAGTCAATAATGTGCCTGAGGGTCATTATGTGGCGGAGGACAAGTTGCTTCCGCTGCTTGGCTTACCTGCTGCTATCGCTAGGCTATATGTGTCCCGGGCAGACACAATGTTTGCATTAACTCTGGAAACACATTCAGGTGTACACTGGAGTAAAAAGAGGAGCCAGACACATTATGAAATACATCACCATCACATCTGGACTCTACCTGACCGTGTCAACTTCCATCATCGTCCATTAACTATTTCGACAAAACCAATTTCTAGTCCGTCTTAATTCTGAAATGATTTGGAACTAGACATGTTTTACTATACTAATTCATTTATTTTATATTAATCAAAGTGCACATTTATAATCTCCAAACATGGACGCAACTCATGTTCTGGCTTTACTTCAGCATAGTTGCCTGCTTGTGAAACCAGACTCTTTCATCTAAACAGGTACTTCTGTTACCAAATAGCAAATGGTGTGTGCAAGCATTTATTATTTCAGCACTTAATAACAGACAACCCTAATAGGTCCCTGATGAATGCTATGTCTGTGGGTGGGTATGTGTGTGTGTGTGTGTGTGTGTGTGTGTGTGTGTGTGTGTGTGTGTGTGTGTGTGTGTGTGTGTGGAACTGGGTGGGTGGGTGGGGATTACGGAATGGGTAACCGACAACGTTAAAACGAGGGGGGAAAAACTGAAAAGGGGTTAATTTGGTTTGGCTCAGGTGAGGTAATTATTCCTTTCCTCCACTTCACTGCACACCCATAATGATTATTAACAAGCTTAAAGTACTTGAGGAGCACTGGGAGCTGGTGGCTAACAACACAAGGCCCAGGAAAGGAGGGAGGGAAGGAGGGATGGATGGTGGGATGGAGGAAAAAGAATGGGGAGGATGGGAAATCATTATGCTAATGAGGCTGGCCTTAATCACACAGTGCCCATGATAATCTGCTGGGAGGAACACAGGTTACTTGGGTCACCGGTTTGTGCCGCGGCAGGCGCTCATTTTTTTTGTGTTTTAGTCTCACACTCTTCTTCTTTTTCCCTATATTTTGCAATTTTCTCACTTATTCCATCCTCTTAATTTCTACTCATGTGTGTGTGTGTGTGAGTGTGTGTGTGAGCGCTTGGTTGTTGTTTTTGGATTCGGTGTGTTGGCTATTGCACACAGTGTGCATGTATTCAAAAATGCGGATAATAGCAGTTTAGCCATTTAGTTTAAGGGTCACAGCAAACAATTTATCATTTGGATCTGAACCTGTGTTACCACAACACAGAGATATCACTGGAACCAACATGACTAAAAGAGAAGTCTATGATAAAGTGGAGTCAACAACAAAAACAAAAACAACAACAAAAACAACATAAAGCAACATTGGCAGTAACAGGAGAGACATACTCTCCTGAGAAACAAACAGGTAATACTTACTGTGGTTTGAATGTGAAGCTCATTAATGAAAAAGCTTTAATATCCTCAGTGACACTTAAACAGTAGCCGGTCAGTTAACCAACACTGTTCTGTGCCGTAGTTCAGTGAAGGAAATGTCGGTGTGTTTGTAATGCAACACATTTGAGTTAAACTTTAACTAACCTATAATTCCTCTGACAATTAAGCGTTAAATAGCTGGAAGAGGGATTTGAACCGTCCTTATTGCCCTTCATCAGGTTCTTTGTCTCAGTCAAATGGTCCATTCACCTACTTTTTAATTTCATTTATCAGTTATTATTTATGATTTATTAAGTGTTGAAAAAGATTATAATCCCAAAATGTTGTAGGAACAGAAAAACCATAAGCTTAGCTAGCGACACAGGTTTTTTGAATCTCTGAATGGAATCCCACATTTCCAGACGGCACCAGCAGATCCTACGGTTCACCTAATCTGCCTCCATGTGCTTCCTCGCTCTTCCTCTCTCTCTCTCTCGCTCTCTCTCTATCTCTCTCTCTCCCTCTGTCGCTCTCTCCTTTTCTCTCTCACCGGGCTGCTATTTCTTGGACATCTGTTCTTGGCAAGCTGAGCAGCAAGCACAAGCACTGCACCCGCTCCCTGGAGGACTAGAAAAAGGGGATGTAGGCATGGTGGAGGTTGGAGAGGGAAGGATGGAGGGAGGGGGAACAGAAAACAAGAGAGTGAACGGATAGAGGAGAAAGAGGAGGGGGGGGAATTACCACCACAGCAGTGAAAACAGTGAAAGACAGCAATATGGAAGTGGTGAGGCAGGGTTTTGAGTAAGTCTGTAAGTGGTAATTGGGAGAATGGGGGACCACTACTGGGGACCAGCCCTCTGGGTCAAACAACAGCACTGGGCAGGCTGTCAGGGCCCAGCATATAGGAGTTACAAGGATTGGGAATATTTGAGATCAGTGTATAGTGTTCCAGAGAGAATTTTTTTTCTGGTGGAGGGGTGGAGAGGAAATGAACAGTTAAAAGAACTTGACACGGAACATATTTTTGAAAACCAGTATCACTTATATACAGCAGTTTATTTTGTATGTTTGTCTAACGCACGTCTATCCTTTTGGGGAATTATACTTGTAATCGTTCAAAAAGACAAGTCATAAAAATTGTTTCTGCTTGGTTGTATGACTATACAAGCTATAATATTCACCTATTGTTTTCCCTCTATTCTATATTTCTAGCACCTTTTGTGGTCAAAGAAAACAAATTCATTCACACCTACTTACTTTCGAAAGCAATCGGATACTCAGTAAAACAGTCAGCATTCAAGAATGTTGAACCGTGGCAGGTTCAAAGTAAGATTTTTTAAACAATTACAGATGGCAGTTTAGAGAGAGCGAGAGAGAGAGAGAGAGCTAGGGAGGCCGAAAGCCTGGACTGAAAGGTTGTCGAATTGACTGGACATTTAATTGACAGGGAAATCAGCGAAGGGAGGGAGACGGAGTGAGCGGTATATCTTGACAGGCTTCAGGTTAAAATGATTAATTACCTCCAAGGCTTCTGTGGGCCTGGCAACTTCCTCTGGTTGCTGCTGTGCGTGGTGGGCTGTGGGAGCCATAGGGCCCAGAGCCTAAAGGTGATGCTGTCATAGTTGCTTCTTTTTTCAAATCACAGTGCAAAATCTGTCTTTTTTTGCTTTCTTTTCTCCCTCCCTGCACTCACTCTCTTTCACACTTTTCTAATGTCTTGCTTTGGGAGGTACAGTAGGTCCAGGTATGTCTGGTTCAAATAATGTCTTTTTTTCAAATCCCTCTTTTACTCCAGACATGGCTAATTGGGGTGGGGAAAACTGTGTGATTCTGCAACTTTTCTAACATGGAAAATGTAGAAAGACACAGTTGGCATGTCGTGGACACATCATTTCATCCCGATAAACTAAGAATTACATCCATATAGACCAACGCAACACCCCACGATTGATGTCCAATGACAATATTCAGCGTGTATGCATAAAGTAGTCCCAATACCTGGCAAAGAAGACAATAAGTATAGTGGATTAGAGTGTAGGGAATCATAATTGTTTTTACATCAAAGCATGGAGCAAATACATGGACCTGCATGTTGTGTTTTACCTTTATGCCAGTTTTTGAAAAAGATCATGGGAAATAATTGATAGAAACATAACAACATAAAGAGATATTGTTCCAGACACCAAAGGCACGCTGAGTGAAGGCAAAGAGAGGGCAGAGAAGAAAGAAAAAGGAAGAGAAAGAATGTTCAATCAAGTGTTGTTCTCTTATCCTGATATATATTTTTACACTTTTTTTGTACCTTCTGTGTTTTTATTGATTTTTCATATATTTGTTTACTTATTTAACCATGTTTTAACAACGGGGTCTTTCTTTCCTGCTCTCTATCTCTCCCTATCTCCCCCTCCACCCCTCTTTCATCATCCTCAGCACCCTTTCTCTCTCTCTCTTTCTCTCTATGTTTCTCTCGCCCTGTACCTATTTCCTCATGTACCCTCATACCTCCCTTGTATTGTTTTCCCCCAGAGAGGAATTTTAGGTTCGTAATTTATTATTTGCAAGAGAAACTGTTATCGGAGTCAGTTTGCTATCGTGTGCCACTTCATTAATCATCTAGCCCTCTCTCTTCATTTGTTCCCAGATAGGCTATGGTTCGCTGGGTTCCAGGCACTGATATAAATATGGAGGTAAGAACACTCCCCTCCTCTGTTTATCACCATAGGAGAAAAAACACACACAGAAAGTTCACAGATATATAGAGAAGAAAAGTACTTGTTGTTTACACAAACCATAACTCAATCACTATAACTTAATTTGTTTTAGAGTAGCGACTTGTTTTGATTTCCCAAGAGACACTTTGGTAAAAAAAAACAAAAAAACGATACCTACATAGTGGGTACAGCTTGTTCGAGTGTGACCCTAGCATATGAGACTAATAAGGATTCCGAGCGAGAGGGTTGCTCACTAAGAAGTAGATCAAACAGAACACAAATCCCATTTCAAGTTAGCCTTTTTTTGAGTGCAGTGGGGTGCAGATAAAGAAAAGAACAATGGAAAAGAAGAAAATGAATAGAAAATCTTATCAAGACAAGCTTTTGTATAACTAAATAAAACGATTTGTGTGAATGGCTGGTTAACATTTCGTCATTAGCAGAATTGGCTCCAGCAAGGGTTGTTCACTAAAGTCCATTGTCCAAAGTGACCACAAAAATGAAAGTTTTATAATTCAAGTGCTGTTTGCTTTATATCTTATTTGATTTTATAAAAAATTTATGATTTTTAGAAGTTGTGCGTACCAAGAATAAATCGTTAATATGGTTTATTCTATCCAGTCTAATTCTATGTTTGTGTGTATCCAGTGACCCACAAGGGATTATGGGAGAGTGAGTGAAAGGTGGCCTTGAACTGTAAAGGGGATAATCCTATTTTGATACCTCACAAAGAACCCAAACCTAATTTACCATCCCAACAACTGCCAGCCTGGCTGTTTGGTTTAGGATAGGTGAACTTTCATTGTGGGTTATTTTTCTTTCTCTCTCTCTCTGGGGGTGTACGTCACCTTGTCTTTTCTCTGATGTTTTGTCTTCTGTCTTTTTTTTTCTCATTTGTCTTCTTTGTTTCTTCTCTCCTTCTCATTCAGTGTTTGGTAGAGGTGACCATACCGTATCTTAGCAGCAGTAAGTCAACTGAAAGATTAGGTTGTTGTGGGTCCAACGTCTCTCGAAATAGATTTGATACCTTGAATGTGAAGCTATATTTAGGCTGTTTTTTTTCCTTTTTCCCTGAAATGTTGACATTTATAAAATACATACTTTCCATCCAATGATTATAATGCATGTGGAGGGACTTGGCTACAAACTGAGGCGTGCATTACATGTAACAGTATCTGATTATCTGAAGTTTCTATCTACGGTAAAGAGCACCCCAGCCAAATATAAGCCTAAATTATTTTTACAGGCAAGACTTGAATACTGACATCCATAGACACTTTCTGGAATGACATGTCCTAGAGGTAACTGTTAAAGTAAAAAAAAAGAGAAATAAAAACTCAAGGGGGAGACCAATGAAAAACAAATCGAATTGCCTCCTCTCTGGTATACCTGTACTGGGACCAACTCCATGCTGTTCAGTTCAAGTAAAGCTGTTGTCGTGTCACACATGATAGTAAACATGGTTTAGTGATAAGATTAAATATGATGTTAATGTCACTCTTGTGTTTGTGTTTTTCTTCCTTTGTGCGAGGGCTTAAACTCTGACTGGGAGTTTGGAGGGCTCAGTTTGTTTACATCGAGGGCTCTCCACTTCTGTGCTTTTTGCAATATGGTGATTCCCCTTTGAAGGCGGCATTTTGAGCGTGGTGATGAATAAATGGGAACTACGTACTACCTCTGTTTGAAAAATCGTCATATCTATTCAACCCTGTGACCTATATAATGGTTAGAAAAACCCTACTTAATTATTGGAATTACAATGCTATTTATACAAGGAAACTCGCTCTTGTATGCAAATTTGAACTACGGGGTTACAAACAGACACACAAGTGTATGGATGCTGCCACTATACCACCTCCAGCAGCTCAAAATATTAGCTCAAGAATTTTATTCTCTGGCTGTATCAGCTCTGAGCTTTAGTAATGATTGCTTTCCTCTGGGCATTTGTGCTTATGGTGATGTGTTGTTTTTTTCCCCAACACGTCTTTTTCAAACTGTGCGCTAATTTACTTAGTTTAAACAGTGGCATTGTATTGAGCAGCAGCAGCAGCAGTGTTGTT
>OX442353.1:14105401-14147901 GCA_949357725.1 Hyperoplus immaculatus | reverse complement strand
CCGATTATATGGTGAAAAAAAATCTGTGTTGCTTTCAGTTCGCAAAGGTAATGAGAATCTAATGAGGCTTGACTTTTTTTTCTCTTTTTTCTCTCACCAGCCTAAGCATTCACAGCCTCTTTTCTCCACAACAGGTTCCCTAGAGGAGAAGCACGCAGGACGGGAGAACATGGTTAGGCCTTTTCTACAGGGTGTGTGTTGATGGATGGATGGATGGATAAATGGATGAATGGGTACAAGAGAGTAAAAAGAGAGGGAAAGGAAAGAAGGGATGACAAGTCAGGGTGTAAGGGGTGGAGAGAAGGAAAATAAAGATGAAGGGAAAGAGTGCAAGTGATGGTGTGAAGGAAGGATACAGTTAGAGAGAGACGGGGGCAGGAGGCAGGTTTACAGAAGTGTGGATAACCCCTTTTCACAGCTAGGATTTTTGGTTGGACAGCAGTGAGGAAAGAGGCGGGCAAAGGAAGTGGGTGGAAGGGCAGAACTAAACAGTTATATTTACGTACAGTCACAATGATGTTGAACAGTGTGCCTCAGCATGGAAATGTTATCCTTTGGTAAGCTGGTCAAGTTCCCATCCCATCACTCTTCATACTTTGTCATCAAACATATCATAGTCAGACTGGTGTTGATATCCTAAAAGATCAGACGTGGCGCATTTAGGATGTCCCAAATGTGGCAAATGTCCATGAAACGACAATTCTGTGTATATTCAGGAATATTGACACTCAAAAGTTTTGTCACACCCATAGACATGGATCATATTTATAATTTAGTGCATGCCAATAATGTAATGTTGTATGGTGTAAAAGAAGACCATTATTGTTTTTAACAATGAGTTGTAGCTCAAACATTAAAGCTTTGAATGAGGCAGAATCATCACTGCCTTGTCTTAAAGTCTTAGAAGTATCCTAACCCTCAATTTATTTTGAAGGGCTTAAGAAGTTTGCAAAGTTGGTTGAGTGTTGAACGCATTACCCACACAGTTTGATGTGAGAACTTCTCCTACTTTACTTAATGAGGATGCAGAGCTCATAAACAGCTGTGGATATATTGTCAGAAATGCCACCACATCACATGCAATGCGGAACATGTCCCTCACTGCTGAAAGGTAGCTTGTACTGGAGCTGCATTTTTCCGCTAACTGGCAAATCATAACAGGGTAAGTAATGACTTGGGTCACATTGCAGTGCCTATTCAGTTACTGAAGCATCATTATAGTCCAACATTTGGCATATTTCTCCCTACTTTTGGGACAAATGTATGAGTGTCTTTGAAACACTGTGTTATTTTGTATCTTTTTCGTTTGCATCCTTGAGATGCCGTTTGATTCCCAGTGCAGCAAACTCACAGCTAATGAATCAGTGTGTTTTGGGATCATTAATATTAATAGTGGCATGATGCACAATTCAGGCATCAGATTGGATGTTGGTATCGCTGGCCCTGCCCACCCCTGGGCAGAAACAATGGATGCTCAGTCACTATATTCCATAGTACCCAAACCTCACTTTGATACAAAACAAAAATATTCTGTGACATAATTTGGTGCCATTGGCACTTCAGGATGTACCTGTTTGATTAGGTTGAATATCGCATCATATACCAGATAAAATAAAAAATATAGATTTTTTTAGAATTTAAAGGTCACAATCACTTACTATGAAGGTGTGTAAACCTGATAAAGAAAATACAGCAAATGTTTGTTGTTTCATTGTTTTCTGAAAGAAACACTAATGTTTTGATGTGCTTTCTGTTTAAGCCTGTGACAGGCACAGGTCAGTACAGAGGTTCTAAAAAGTTAATAAGGAACATTTTTGAAGAATTTAAAAATTAATGGTTGAAACAAAGAGATGATTTTACTGCAAACTTTAAAAGTACAAATAATGTTTGCCTCTATATCGAACTGTAAATTGTTGCTTCCAATAAGCATTCAAGTCAATTCTACCCAAACAAATTAGTTTCTCCATAATTGGTTATAAAGTCAACTTGTCCGGGTAACAGCATATATCACCAACCAGTCTGCTCTCCGCTTCAAACGCTGCTGATAATGTAGACTCTGACTTTATCTGGAGAATTAGCCAGATGAAAAGATCCTATCGGAGCATTCCTGTCGTTGACCTTGTGTTACACTGCCAGGCCAAGATGACTCTTTATACCACCCCCCCAACCACCTGCTCCTCCTTCACTATGACTGCCTTAATGAGGCCTTGTGTAGTCAGGGACTGTTAATGAGAGACATCTGAGAGAGAGAGGGATGGTTGTAAAGTGGTGATGAAGGAGGAGGGGAAAAACAAAGAGTTGAAGGCTGTACCAGGTAAGCATGGATAGCGCTTTAGATCTCCAGTGTAATCTAAGTAAAGACTTTGTTTTCCCCTCACAAATTGTTTGAGCTGTTGGGTGTGTGTGTGTGTGTGCGTGCGCGCGTGTGTGTGGAAGAGACCTTGGGCCCTTTTTAAGAGCATTTTGCTGGCGTCCTCGTTGAGAATTGATTGTCTTTGTTGTGGTAATCTGAAATTAATTTGCACTTTAACCCATCTTTCTTCTGTGCTCAATTTTAAAACGCTGTTATAATTGCGGGCCCCCCACATGAAAACCAAGAACTAAGACACTGATATGATGAGCCGAAATTTATTTGTTTTAATTCCCCAGGTACTTAAGCCCCCCCCCCCCCCCCCTCTCTCTCTCTCTCTCCAAACCCTTCCCTCTGTCTTCACTCACGACTTATCTTGCAAGGTAATAAAACAAAATGTTCCCATGCGTAGGGCTTAAGCAAAAGGTATTTGCCTGAGGGGGAACAGTAATAAGGGCTGTATTGCTACACATGTACCCGTGTACCTTCTCAGTAGGTCACCTCTCATGCTGTTGAATGACGTTAAGCTTTGGCTAATGCAAGCTGATGCCTGGCTAAGTGCTGTCGATGAATTGCTGTTCTGTGATGATGAGGAGAGGAGAAGGGGCGACCTGTAACATGACAATACACACAATTACAGAATGACTAGGAGTCAGTCAACATTGCTTTCCTTTTCATTTAAATGTATTTCATTTAGTGAGGTAAATGTGTATAGTGTTGTGTCAAGTCCCTGCCGAATTTCCCAGTAGGGGTTCAAAACACATTCAAGCGCTCACACATATCAGGGTTGTGAACAAGATTTGTTTTGCGTTAGTCCTTTCTGACAGGGGGTATTTGTAATATAAAACTATTTAAGACTACCTGCTAACATCTGCTATTGATCTTAGCCGTATGCCTCCGCCTTTGTTCCCAGCGTGAGCTGCTAATAACCTTATCAGCCATCTCTTAGTTTTAGCCCAGGCTGCTGTTTGTTGTTAAGGATTTATTTTCTAATGGTAGGAGGGAGTATTATCTGGCTAAATGCTGCGGGAGCCATCTTCAGTGATTTCCTGTGGTGTTGCCTTGTGCTGAGAGGGCCTCAGAGGTCACCAGCCCTGGGCAGAAATTCTTTGAGTGTGACACCTCATGTGGGACTGGGAGAGATAAGCAAACAGAGAGCTAGACCCACTGCTTAACATAATTAGTAAAAACAAACATCAACTGAAACAGCTATCTTATTGTCTGTATCGATTTCAAAGAATGAAATCAAATTGGCGTTGAGTGTTGATATGAGTGTTTTGTGTAACTGTGTATAATATTAACATATGTAATGTATATACACACATACATTTGTTTCTATTGTGACACAGAAAACAGCAAAGCAAAAACATATAAATATGCATCTAAATGTAATTGTTAATAAATGCTTTTGTAGTCCTGCAGTCTTTTTTTCATACTACTGTGAAACTGCCTTGCTGGTATTTATGTTCGAACTGCTTTAACCAAATATTATGTAAACCTGTATGTCCAGATTGTAAGTTAATTTCTCTGCCTGACTATTTTCATTAAAATGCCACCTCTTTTATGTTTGCATAATAAGTATTGTATTGACATTTTTAGCATGCCCATTATAACCTGTCATGAGCCACCCCCCCGCGCGTTGTTTCTCACTATTTTGTCTCCTCCTGTCTATGCACTGTAAACAATTTAATGAAGCAAAACTGCCATGCAAAAATATGGAAAGCTCTGCTAATTGACTGTCTTCCCATTGATTGAAAGCTGAATGTGTGTGTGTGTATGGTGTATCCCCTACAGCGAGAGCTGCTGTCTGCTGACAGACGTGGCCTGCTGCTAAAGCCATTGCAATAATCATAAAGATTAGGTTAACAGTGGGAAACGGCCGGGGAAGACAAGTGTTCACAGTGGGCTGTTATTTTTGCAATGGTACTCACAAAAAATAACAACCTGCAACTGCAGACCTGTGTGCTGTTTTAGGCATAACCCTGAGTGTGTGAGCATTTGCACACTTTAGGTCTATGTGGATGACAATGCAGATGTATATAATTATTAGCATAGCGTAGTGCATGTAGGTGTAGTAATGCAATATGTGCTTGGATGCAAAGATAATTGTATGAGTTGTTAACCCAAAACATGCAATGTGTATTCATCCAATTGAAACAAATCAACAGTTTCATAGCTGAGGTCTTAATAAGGATAAAACATTATTTAGAAAATAACTAAACCAGCTATCTTACAATCATATTAAGGAAATGGTTTCCACGTATGCAGCGTGTTTGCAGTTTAAAAGGATGGATTACATTTTCAGAAGAAAACTTTGTTGATGTACATTGTGCATTCAGTTATAACAGACATTACAGCATACTATACCCAATCAAAGGGCGGCCGCATACTGTTCTCAAGGCACTACACTGGGAAACGTGTCATGCAAATGTGTGTGACGGATCTCTTCATAGAGAGAGAAGAACAAAGTAACAAACAAAACAATGCTTACTAGAAACAAAACTTGTGAAGATGACATTCTGTCACTAATTGAATCTGATGGCAGGACAGAAATAGAGGAATGTTGTTCATTTGTTATACAAAAACAAATTTTATTATACATAATTCACTTTACGCACACTTTGCTATTGCAATTCACACTGCATTGCTCTGTGAATTATCATTCTGAATATGCAAGAGCCTTTAATAATTTAACACGTCAGTGTTTATTTTCAACATGCCATAGTTGAAATAAATTTGTTTGAATTTTGTCTCAGTTTTGTTTATTTCCTCTTTTGATATCTCGTGTGTTCTTCCCCCCTCTAGAAAGTGTGTCATTTGAAGAAACATCTTCAAATAAATCAACTTTTCTTTTGAATAAGAATCAGAATACATTTGGCTTGCAAATATTACGAATCTCTTTTCATTACCAACAAATGCATTTTACCGCCTTCAAGGCTTTACATAGCTTCAATACTGTATATCTGCTAAACCCCTTTGACTGCGGTGACATGCTGTTGCCTCATCTGAAGACTCGCTCATATCATTTCAATCACTCTCCATATTTTCCTTGAAACTTTATCTCTTGATCCCTGCCTGTTACGTGCCTCACGTCCAGCATGTGGCCAGCAGCTTTTGACTGTTATGTATCTGACATGAACCGCAGCGTCACCAAACAACAGAAGCCATATTATTCTCCCACTTAACACAGCCTGCTTTTAGCGATAACATCTATAGCGCTCATAGCACTGGACTTGGGACGTTACCGACTCCAACCTCAAAAAGGGGGCTTGCCACATTTTGCAACCACATACACACATACTGTAGTCTTTCCTTTCTATCACTCTCTCTTGCTTTCAAATGAAAAAGCAGACACACGCTTGATAACATCTACCAGCCGCAGCTGGGCTTTTGCTCGTGTAAGCAATAGGCCACATTTGTTTCCTGAGGATTCTGAAGCAGAGAACAGGAGGTACCACACAACTGATACTTGGACTGTGTGAGTGTGTGTGTGCGTGTGTTTGTTGCATGTGCATAGAAGCACACGTGTGTACACTTATACTTATGTATGTACAGTAGTACTATGTAGGTCTGTGTTCACTCCGGCCAGGGTGGACTTTTTCTTAAAAATAAAAACATGCTTAAAGAGGACCTATTATGCTACTTTTCTGGTCTTAATTTCTTGTTTTACACTGCTATAGAGCAACCTGACACGAATCACATCACAAAAAACTATGTAGATTTTCGGGAAGCTCTTTCTCTTATTTTGGCGATCCAGCACATCCTGTCAACACTTGAGTGTGTGTGCTTCGACTCCCTCCGCCTGTGCTTCGGCCATCTCCGCTCCCCTCCCCCCCCTCCTGCAAACCCCACTCCGTTGTGATTGGTTACCTTCCTTCCGGAACACTTTCAGTAGCGGGAAGCGCGAGCACCTATAAGGGCGCGAGGCAGACGCGAGGCAGACGCGAACAGGGAAGTGACAGCATTACCATACATGGAAACATCCGCGTGGAGACGTCACAAAGTTTTATGCGACGTCACAAATTATGAAAGGGTAGACCGCTTTGAACACGTGACTTCTCGACTGGCTAGAATAGTGTTTAGTGCTCTGCACAGACACCCCAGACGGTCAGCAGGGAATATGTCGAAATGCATGTAAGTCATTATTTGATAATTTGGTATGGTTAAGCATGACTATGAATCATCATAACAACGTTTATAGGTCATAAAAGTCAAAAAGCATCATAGGTCCTCTTTAATCTTTTCTCTTATCTCATGGAGCCTTCAAAGCAATTTACCAACAATCAACAATTGACAGTTTTCAGCTAACAAACCTACACAGACTATTTCTCAAGAATAAAGCCACTTGCAATGCTATATAGTGGTATATGAATAAAGCAGAAAGTACATATATCCATGCACACATATAACCCTAACTTGGAATAGCCCCTTCATGTTAAGCAATATTACAGAGAAAGCGTAACAATGCAATTCATTCTCAAATAGCTAACCTAACTGTATAAATACACATACGAATTGCATCTTTAACACTATCATGATATTAAAGTATTCGGGGACACAGCGATATGTCGATGACAGTTAGACATTCTGACTGTATTATTCAGCAGAGAACAGACGCACTGCTTGTTTACACATGCCATGCTATCGCCATGGAGCTACAGTGTGGTCAAATGGTCATGATGGTAGATTGTGAGAGTTAGTATGGATTTGCTGTCAGTTGATCGCGCACTTCTCCTGGCTCTGGCTGCAGGATGACAGCTCCAAGTTAAGCGCTTCAACCCTCTCTCTCTCTCTCTCTCTCTCTCTCTCTCTCTATCTCTATCTTTCTGTCTCTCTCTCTCTCTGTCTAGTGTTGGTCTCTCCCCTTCCTTCTCTTATTCACCCACACACACACCGCTCAAAACCACGTCCTACTATGTACTTACAGAAGGACGGATTCACATAACTGTGCCCATGAGAAGATAAGCGAGCACATGCAGGCCTCAGACTTGAGAACAAACACACACACCCAGACACAAACACAAGCACACACACACACACACACACACTTCAGCAGGGGCTGAGGACATGATGGAGTGCTTGTGTCAGTGTCAGAACAGTCAGAACCAGCCTGGTGCTGATAAGGTGCACTAGACCAGACCCACCCCATCCACTACCAATTCAGCCTAATAGCTCTATTCCTTTTTACCCAGCACACAACCTGTGTGTGAGAAGGTGTGAGCGTTTGTGTGAGCATTAGGCACTGGTTTTATATTATATATGTGTCTGAAAAGTGGGTGGGGAGTGCACAGCAGCATGAATGTGTAGTGCAGGTACTTTGTATGTAGTGTTTCTGTGACTGTTTGCGCATGTAGAGTAAACACACACATGTTATGTATGCATGTGTGTGCCCGCATCACTTATTGAAACAGAGCGGTTTGTTACAACAGCAGGCTGAATGGAGTACCTGCAGCAGCTTGCCACCTGTCGTTAGTTATCCATCATGTAGTGATGCCCCGGCTTCAGTTATTGATGATGTGTATGGTAATTCCACTTCTATCACCTCAGTGATAGGAAGCTGCCTGTGAATGAGAAAATGTGGATGGAGTCAAATCTGCTCAATTACTTTTATGAATAGTTTCTTCAAACTATCCTGAATTGACCATCTATCTTTCCTGAAGGGCTTGACAAAGTAGTCATAGCACGTCCATGGCTATATAGCCTAGCTCCCCCAGTGCTTTAAAATCATTACGTAGGTCTAGGTTACACACAAGCGTTGCTAGCTGTTAGACCGCTTGGTGGTTTGAATATCATTTTAAGTTTGCATTCCAGTGTATTATTATTTCACATGTCACCTGAGTTCAAATGCGGACACCTCTGTAAACAAAGTAAGGCAGCTTGTTTGGCACTGTGTTCCCATTTGCCCAATTAGACTAGCAACACTGTGCTCTCCCCAGGTGCTAACTCGCTAAATGGGAAATTACACCATAAAGATAAGGGAGTGTCGGAGAATGTTTAGGGTCTCGGAGTAGTTGCTTTCAGCATGACTGCTCAACACAGCCTGAGTGGAATTAATGAAGCCTCTGTGGCGGGCTCCTGATGCATTTTTAAACAGCTCCTTTTCATTCCTGCTATGACATTTTGATTGCATTTGTTTCAGCAATAACTCCATGAGAGCGAGTGAGGAAGACAGACAGAAAAACAGAGAGAGTGAGAGACAGAGGGAAAGAGAGAGAGAGAGAGAGCACATCCCCTAAAAATAAATACATCACTGTTCCACCAAAGTGACTCTGACATGGGTTGTACAGACAGATATCACATTTAATACGTGGACAGAAATAATGGGTTTTGCAGCAAACTGTAATTTGATAGCAACTGATTGTTAATACTATGAACATGGTGTTCTGAATTCTAAGAGCTTATGCACAATATGGCCTCTTACTGACACAAACTCAACTCAACTGATCCTTCATTTCATGAAGTCTAATGCAAACACACTGTGCCCGTGTGTGGATGTGTGTGCGCGCGTGTGTGTGCCCGTGTGTGTGCGTGCGTATGCCTTTGTGTGCCCATGTTTGTGTGTGTGTGTGTGTGTGCTTACGGTTGCCATGATCAATTTATTAGTGAGTATGTAATGTGTCACAATTGTTTTGTTTTTTAAGATCAACAAAGATGTAATATTCATAATGAGGATAGATTTTAAAACACTTTTGAGGCGCCACAGCAACCGAACAGTTTAATGAATTATACAATTAGCAGCCATGGCGAGAGTACATTTCCAGAATAATGTTGCTCCTTGTGAAAGGGTTACGCTGATATTTTAATAGGTAGGTGCCCTGAGAGAGAGAGAGGAAGGGGAAAGAAAGCTAAGGTCACTGATATCGCGAAGCACCACAGGATAATAAGCAGCACAATCTCTGGTTACACATTGTTTTTAAATTCTTTTAATTGCATCTTCCCGGCTCTCATCAGGGGTGGCGACCCTAGGAGTGGGGTACGAGGTCATTCTCCAGCAGCAGCCTTTGAAGCCCAGTCTCTTTACCTCTGTCTCTCTGTCTCTGTCTCTCTCTCTAGCCCCTTTTACACAGCCAGTGAAAGCCGGGAATAGCAGCAGATGCAAACGAAAAAGTTTGTTTTCATGCTTGTGACTTTTTGCAAACTGTTTGAAAACAGCGATTTTGCCACCAAGGGCCTGCAGAGCTCAACACTTTGTGTGACAGACTGCATTTCACTGAATAGCCCCTTTTACACAGCCAGTGAAAGCCGGGGATATGCCGGCCTTTCGGCCCTCCGCCCTGCTGTTTAAATGCGACAGTTGCGGAACGAGGGAAGAAAGGTGCGAGAGATTGTTCCGGGAATTTTACTACCTCGGGGGTAGTAAGATTCCCGACAAAATCAGTTCCGCCTCTCTGTTTAAATGCTCCAGCTTGTTGTTGCGGAACAGGGGGGCGTTTGACGTTCCATAGCCTACGTTCTAAACATGCGACCATGTTAGCAGTTGAAGGACGTGTGTTTAACATTAATCACGGCGGCCTGATGTCCCGTAAAAATCACCAAATAAAAGGAACAGCATATAATCTAGCTGATCATAAGGTCCGTTGCTCAATCCAAACCCCCGCGCTTCATTTTGCAGAGTGTATGAGTATATTTCTGCCCAGGAGAAGTTGTACAATGGGAAAGCTAGGCTAGGCTAAGTAAGGGATAAAGTATAGCGAACGGGCCACAGAGCTACTGTTTTGCTAGCACAACTCAAGACTCGCACACTCTACAAATAATAATTCTAATCGGCCAATATGTTTAACAAGAGCTCTATCTAGCTAACAAAGCATTATCCCCCAACATAAATAACACAATTCACGGAGAAAATTACTGCGGAACATTTACATTGCGGGCTGCAGCCTGAAGTTACTGTCTAACTGTCAATATGCAGCCAAACATACTCACGTCATCTTGACTGGATTCCTGTCGGACATTAACCATGACTCCTGTGTTCCCTGCTCTCCTGATACATGCAAAGTCATGTTGAAAAAGTATTCCATTGTTTTCTGAACGAGTAGTAGCCCTGTTTGTAGACGTCTATCCATCAAAACTATGACGTAGATCCTTAGCAACGGTCATTATACCCTTGACAGCGGTCTGTCAATACGGCCCTCTAACTGCAAGCTCCAGCACTTCTGCTCTCAATTCACCAGCCAGTGTTGGTGTTGTAAAGCAGCTGACCGGCGCGGCGCTAAATGTTTACGTCACACCTGACGCTGTTTACAAGCACCTCTTTCATTCCGGAACGCTAGGAGCTACTGATGCGCCAGCAGGCCGGCGTTGCTTGGTTCTGTGTAAATAACACAGAAGCAAGCAAAGCCGGCATTTTGGAGTGATGTTGTTCCGTCAATATGCCGCAATCTCTGTGTAAAAGGAGCTTCTCACTGCCTCTCCCCACCACTTTGTGTGGCCTTGAATTGCAAATGTTTTAAAATACGCATAATGAGCACGGTGGCAACATGTTGAGGCTCTTTGTCTTTCCCTCACTCAGCCTTTAGCACAACTAAATGAGTTAAGATTGCTCCATTGAATTACAAACGATTATTTTACTTACTCCCTTCCCAGCGCATGCATAATGAAAGCGGAGAGGAGAAGATGGAACAGAGGCTCCAGTGATTGTGACTGTGTGTGGACTGTGAACCGGAGGCATGTTCGTCGGGATACAAATGATGATTTTTAATGATGCTACCTGAGGTTATTGTTAAGGGAATGTGTTGTAATTATACACAGGAGGGACATTTTCATATTGCCACATTATACACTGTAAAACTGCCTATCCCTTTGATAGTTTGCTCCTTTGCATATAAATCCTTTTCACTTTGTACAGACAGCCATATTGGCTATCTTGGGTTCTGTGGCACATTAAGAAATAATTGGCTTAACAAGCATATGTAAGCTTGTTTAGACCAATAAACAACTCACATGTTCAGTGAACCACCATACCCCAGCAAAACAATAACATTTCTCAACAAAAAAAAAAGGCTAAATGATAGAGTGCCATCAATGATTCACTGCTGAAACTGTAAACTGATACTCCAGTTACCGCCACACAGAGGTGGGCAGAGTAGCCAAAAAATGTACTCAAGATTATACTTAAGATTATAATTACTAAAGTAGAAGTAAAAGTACTCATAAAAATGATTAGTCGAGTAAGAGTAAAAAAGTATGCAGTGAAAAGACTACTCAAGTACTCAAGAGTACAAGTAGGCCTACTGAATTACTCCGGATTTATTTTTGAAATATACAGAGCAACACAAACGGTACAGAATAGACACGATATAAAACAGCAATGTTCAAATAAAGATATGTTAAATAACATAATTTTAAATAAAACAATACATAAGGTATTTAAAAATCAAATGAATAACCCGTGAACTCAAACAATAATAAGTAAATTATCTGCCAAATTAAATACATCACCTTTCAAATAAAATTATAATAAATTAGGCTTGTCCAAAATTATATTAATTAAAACCAATACACTTATAACACTGTTGCAATTGTTTTGCACATACACATTTTAAAACAAATTCCTACAATATGTCACTGGCCCTGAGAAAATTATCTAGGTTGTGTTTAGCCCCAAAAATATAAAACACGCAAAATTAAACTTCGTTACACATCAAAACCTGCTGGCACACTCACTTAACGTATGAAACTACAGAGTGGCTGAACAAAGAGACCACTCTCAGACTCACACAGCCAGATTGGGGCATGCGAAGTGAGTAGGCTACAGGGAGAACAGGACATGTGTCAAAGAAGAACAGTTTCTCTGTAATTGCGAGTGTGTGGGAGACTGTGTCACTGTGATTGTGAGTGTGATTGTTATGTTGTGAGTTTGTGTAATTGAGAGCTTGTGAGTCTGTATGTGAGGCCAGGTGTGTGGCTATTGCTCCTCGGAATCAGCGGTTTCTTCCATTTTCTCGACTCACCCAGATAGTCGGTAAAATATGCGTTTAACCTACATGGCATGGCCACGGACACAACATCGGTGCAGAACCGCAGCTTTTAAAAAAGTCCGCGGACATTGTTGAGCCCTATGACAACATGACAACACTTGTCATGTGACTGAAGTGGCTGCATTTGATTGGCAAGCTTTTGTAATGTGGTTTTTATTGGTTGAAATAGTCACGTGATAGAGATGTTGGCTGAAGACGTCCCCGGGGAGAGAAATCATGAGAGAAATACATTTCTTCAATAAATTTCTTTATATGTCCATGGAGAAATAGCTCTCGCATGTAATAAATAAAATATATAAAAAAATAAGGTAACGACCGTCACGTAGCCAAATGGAACGGCGTGAAAGTACCGTTCTTTCTTCAAATATTTACTCAAGTAAAAGTAAAAGTATGTTGCAATAAAAGTACTCCTAAAATTACAATTTATTCAAAAAGTTACTCAAGTATTTGTAACAGAGTAAATATAGCGCGTTACGATCCACCTCTGCCGCCACAGGCACACACTGTTAACATGTTTTAGCAATTAGTTGATCACCACAAGCAATACATTTCAGAAATAAACTAGGTGCGGTGGCTCAACAGGTCAGGACGCATGCCTTGCAACACTGCAGGGTTCCAGTCCAGCCCACCATCTTTGAAGTGATCTTTGCTCTCTCTCTCTCCTCTCTATGATGTATCATTATGTTATGCACATTTATCTTAAAAAAGCAGCCGCAGAGTTTTCTGGAAGGATTCCACACCGGAAAAATACAACAATTTAATGGTTGGCTGATGAACAAATCACAGGATATCAAAACTGATATTCGCCATACAAATTCAAGTTGTTGCTTGCAGCACCAGTGATCACTAAAAGGTAAGCTGTTGTGCAATATGAATTGAGAAAACACTGAGTCATTTGTTCCACACACGTTTTGAAATATTAAACAGGACAATACAGTTTCGAGTTGACTCTAATCTAATTTACTATGTTGTTTGACAAATCATGAGATTATCTTGGCTTCTGATCCAAACTTAAGCTCACAACATAAAGAAGGAGTCCCACAGGGGTATGCTCACGACTATTTATAAAAGCTACATTTGAACGTGATGGGGTTGTGTTTATCTAGACATAGTGGAACAAAACATGCACTCAAAACCCTTCGAATCTTTTGTTGAAGACAGACTGTAGCAGTGTGAAACATGTGATGCTTTTTGCCCCGGATATATTTTGCTCCATGATCACTTTATCAGGGTATCTGGAAAATGTGTCTACCAGCTGTCCCGCTGTGCAGTATGAAAATCCAATAAGAGATGCCTTCAGTGCTAAACCACACATTTCAATTCACCCAAACAAACCGCTCAAGTAATCACTCATTTACCAAGCTTGCAGATTTATCAATAATGGCTTTAATTCTGCTTCACAAGCCAAGAGGTCTGACCTCTGTCACTGCAGGCTTATTGTCTCCTCTCTCCAACTTTCTAAATCTACAGTCGCATTGTCCCGCCGTTATCAATAACTGACTTGACACTCCCTTTGACACATACACAGTGGACAAGATGGCTACAAGCCATTCTGAGAAGCGATTAAGCGCGTCTTTAGGGGAGCCACGGTGACATCACTGCTGGTTCAAAAGCCGCCTCCAAACTCAAAAAGAGCATTAGAATGCATTTCATGCTCGGCTTTCTGAAAAGTGCAGAGCTGAAATTTACACCTTATTTGATGTCCGTCTCCCTGCTGTTAATTGGTAAAAAGGATCCCTGACCCTTTTGATCTCCTCCACAATCCCCTAAATGCCCAAGTCTGCTAAACTGTTCGGCAGGAGATATACCCTGCAGTTGCCCGGCAATGTAAAAACTCTCACTCACTCTTTCACTGCACCCCCCACCCCCTTTTTCTCTTACTCCATCCTTTTCGGCTTTCTTGCCTTTGGTTTACGTCCAGGCTGTGGAGAAATAAGAGATGACAGTTGTTACAGATATGCCAGTTTAATTACTTGTCAGCTTATAGCCCATATCTCTGCTGCCCAACGCTGAAGCTTAACTTTTTCTAGTAGCTTAAAGCATGACCAGCCTCCAGTGCTTTAGTATTTAGCCATAAAACCCAGGAAATCTGAAAGATAAAAAAAAACCACGAACAGCTTTTCTAATTTTATGGGGGAAGAGTGGGCAGTTTTCTGTCACTGCTGGAATTGGCTTTCTCTCTCTGTTCCCCTCTGTGCAATAGTGACAGCAGAAGAGGGGCAAAAAGAGAGAATCTTGTAGAGAATGAAATTACATCACATGAAGGGGTGCATTGGTGTAGGATAAGCACACCGTTTCTTATGGCTCGTGTGCCACTGTTGACACTTTTAAGTCGCTTTGCAAATTGATAGATGTGCTCAAGCCTTTTTTCTTCTCTTTTGGAGGAGGGCCATCCCAGACTCTCAAATCCAGTTAAAGGGTGGTTGGAAAACACAGTTGCTTACTTTGCAAGCTTCCCTACTTTGGCCATGGTAGCTGTAAGTGGTGGGTATCTGCAGGTGTATACAAAGCGTACTAATACAATTTAACACCTAGGGGTTATTTAATTTGTGGTGTTAGGCATTATATAATAAAGCAGATAGATACATTTGTGAAAAAGGTGTGTATACTGCATATATATTTTATTGCACCTTTTCCAGAGTGTGTTCAGACAGAAAGGTTAAAGGAATTATGACCACAAATGACATATTAGTGTAGATGCTTTGCTGTTATTGTGTTACAGAAATAATGGGAATATGTTCTGTCACTATCACACATTCAACATCCCTCACTACCTTAGCAGTTAACACTTTTACTGTCTCATCATTTATATTCCTTCTGGGGTCTGCAAAACAACAGTTAAATCAATTAAGAAGTGTAATACAATGCAAGCAATCCACAATATATACATATATTATATACATATGTATGGCTAGGAATGATAATGTACCTGGCCAACACTGTTGTTACACATGTAGCACAGACTCCAGCTTGATTTTTATTTGATTTTTATGGGAATGGAATAGAATTTAACAGAGCCACACGGGGACATGGATGGATGGCAGGGAGCGAAAAAAGAGCAGAAGAGTTTTTGGACACATGCCTGCTTAGTTGCATTGTTGAGGGTTCCCTCAGTGTTTATCCCTGGCTTTGTCTCCCACCATGATACATACTTTTCATTGAGGCAAAACAGATTATTTGTTACCATAGTTTCACCATTGCTTAGTTGTACAGCAAAGCACAATAGGTTTAGGAGGGTGGGGGGGGAAGCCTAATTTTTTTAAAACAAAATACATACAAATAAAAGATTACCTCCTCTTTTCATCACTGATGATCACATTGTTAGTGCCTGGCAGAAGTGTTGCTGCTTCTAAAGCACACGTCCATGATATATATATATGTGTTGCATGGTATAACATAGGTTAATGTTGGAGGAAAATTATATATTTTTGGGAATGCACCGACACAAAACTTGTGACTTGTGTAATATTTTATATTGGACTGTTGGACATTATTGTTTCCATAGCAATTTCACAATACATGTGATATCAACACACAGTTGGTGTCCATTTATTTTCATGCAGCTATGCAGCACATTAGTAGCTGCAAACATCATAACAATTGCATTAGCATGTAGGGGAATTCTGCAATGAACATTAATTCACTTACAAAAACTATAATAGCTCATTGACCAATATTTCCTTACCAGACTGACTACTTAGCAAATTCCCTTCCACTGTCCTACGAACACCCCTGTCACACTGTATGTATAACATTGTCACATAAAAAGCCTATTGTCTCAATGCCCTCATGCTTCATTCTACCTTCATTGTGCCATAGCTACTTCAGCGTTAGCCTACAAATCGTGCTGATGATCATGCTGCATCGCTGAGCAGTAAGGTTTTTATACATAGTAATGGCATTATTTTATGGCCATCATTTGAATGGGTTTTAGAATGGATCATAAAGCAAAACAGTTTGCAGTTGCTTTTGCAGGAGTCCTCCACCTAATAATGAAAAGCCAAGATCAGCTGACTGCTAACTCTATTTACAAGCGCACATAATTCCATTGTGGCAGCGCTATCAGAGTAAATACGCTTAGCCCACTGATGCATACCTCCGTAGGAAATGAAAGTGAGATGAGATAGAGGTCACATGACTGCAGAAACACCTTTTAAAACACTTAATGTGCCTTAGCTGATGTCCGAGGCATGTAGGTTATTACCACAGTTGTGTGAAAGCTAATTAATGGATAATTTGAATGATAACCAATGCGCCTCGCTCACACAGTCGGTGGCTTTGACCTTCGCAAACCCCGATCATTTCTCACCCTGAGCCCTTTATTTATTTATTTATTTATTTATTTATTTGCCAGGGCAGGCCATTATCAGTATGATGTCTGCTTATTTTACGTGATCGGACTTACATAAAATTGTCCCTTGAAGGGCAATATTAAAAGGGGTAGTCATCTGTGAGGATTGGTAAACTATACGTCTCATTACAATTGAATGTTAAGGCGTCATGGTTCCTCACACATTTGCCAAAAATTAAGATGCGTCAAGAAAATACAAATAAAAGAACAAGGAACTAACTTAATACAGTATTACCCTCAAATACTGACAACTGTGGATATAGCCAATGCATTTATCCAACTATAAGGTAATGTAGTCATTTAACAATGTTCATTTCTCAACCAACGGCGTATTGCATCTAATGCACATCAAGCACACACGCAAAGTAAAAACATGTGCTAATAAATCTGATGGAGATTTATAGAAGACATAGATTGAGTCTGGAGTACACATTTCGAGGGAATTTTTCCACTTTATTTCCAATGAATGAGTGAGTGAAGGGAACAACCCGAGAATAATCTTTTAATATTGCTTGAAGCTAAGATATTCCATTTAGACATTGCTCAAAGAGTTATTAACAGTATTGATTTATGTTTGAGTGATTGGAAGCCACAGGGAGGGAGATGAAGTCAATCGTCATGACCCCCGTCGCCTGGGGGACGGAAAGCGCCTGACACAGATCACGGCTGTCTCACATGTGAAACTGCTCCTGCCCGTGACATCTTAGATTACTGGATACAGTGCGATAACTCTGTGTATGACATTGGGCTCGTCTTTATACACCGCATCCTTTCTCGAACACATTGCTCTTTGTTGAAACATATCTGCTGTCAATGCGTTCGCGAAAGGCATTTTGATTATAAAAAAAAGCAAAGAAAAGAAAATATGGGTGTTTTTTTTTCCTGACAATTATAGCAAGAGCAATAAGGGCTTGTGTGTTGTTTGATTAGTTCTGTGAGCTATACGTTTATAATTAAAATTTGTTTTGCAAATGTTGCTGCGTAAGATTGGAGGTAAAATAGTTGGTACAATGCACAGAATAGTTGTCTTAGTGAAACAGTTTCCATAATGTTGTTTATGAAGCTGATGACGTTGTAATCTCCTCTAATGTATATGTACATAGTGACAACATTCATGTGCATTGCTGTAAGCAGTTACGGTCTGAGGAATTAGTTTCAACATCAGCTCATTGTTTTCTCTTTACTTAAGTCCTCGAAGAAGACAGCTGACAGTATGCCTATTAAACAGCAAATTCAATACATATTTTTTTTGGCATTCTCCCATTTCTCTTCTTTTTTGGTCTCTATCCCATTAACTCAACTGGAGGAGCTCAGCATACCAAATCTGTTCTTAATTATTTCTTATAAATTCCTCAGAACCTCCCCCGGATTTGTAGTCTATGCCCACCCAAAATATGTGTGGCGTTGGCTAAAAACAGCACAATAGAAGATCATCTATTTCAAAAGGCGGAACTGAGCTGTTAGAGATCATAAAACATTAGTGCGGGCATGTCATTAGGTTATTACAGGCTTATCCAGTAATTATATTAAGTACATTACCATGCAACCATTTAAAGACATGACTGGTTTCCAGAAATAGGATTTTACAGCCCTCTCATGGCTTGCCCTTAGCAACCGGCCACAGGACAAAATGTCAATTAAGTGGCTGCTGAACCAGACAGAGTTTGTGACCAGAAAAGAGATTCCCCATAACAAGAGCTTTGAACATTATATGAACCTCACTGTGTACTCCTAATAAATATCACTTTTTTTAAAATCCAAAATCCAATATGTTGGCAGTTCTTTAACAACATCCAAAGGCCTGTTTGTTTCCATGGATTTAAAGGGGACTATAATCTACTCAATACTATTACTCTGTATTTATTGTCTCGACACTCCACATTTTTCTACAGGAGTTTTGTATCACTTGAGTAAGCAAAAGGGAAAATAATTAGCCGATATAGTTTACATCTCTTAAACGAATGCACATGCTGTAGAACTAATTGGCAGTTGTTGTTACAAGACCGGGATGGTTTGATCCCTTCCATGGCCAAACGAGTGGCATTGCAGGCATAACGTCTGTGTGCCCTCCACAAGTTATTGAGCCTGGCTAAGTGAAAAAAGTTGCTTTTAAGAAATCAAACCCAGCGGCGGAATTCTCCGCGGTCAAAAGGTCAAGCTTTTGATCCGGGAAGAGAGATGCTTTGAGGGGGGAGAAAAAAGAAAATATTGTTAAATGAATACATGTTTGCATTCAACCTATACCTTTCTGCCGAAGCACACACCCTTTGAAGTCTTGTTTGTTCGGAAACACTCCCATCTCATTGAGTCCAGGAAATTCCCCGCCGAACCAGTGCTTAGATTAGAGCTAGTAATCCCGACTAACCCCAGAATTTCAAAGAACAGGCTCAAAACTAATATTTGAGCTAATGTCTCACAAGTGAGCCCATTGTGAGATTGTGACTCATAAAAGGTTCGCTGTCATCCCGAATCTGCTTATGATAGATAGAGCGATTTAAAGCAGAACTGCTGATCTTTTACAAACATGGCCAACGCTGCCTCGGAGAAGTCTCATTTAATGCTTAACATGACATGTGGCTTGTGTGTTTTGGCGAGCTGGGACGCCCGGTTCACGTTTGAATAACGTGCCTATATATATATGTTTAACCTCACATGAACAATGCACACACAATCACAGCACATGTACTCACAGACCACACAGCTCTTCCTGTGTGTGCGCATGTGTGTGTGTGTGTGTGTGTGTCACATGGCCGGTCTCAATTTCGGGGTCGGGGAGTAGAGGAGAGCAGAGAGGGAGCTCACATTCGCCAGAGCCCGCAGAAGATGATTCCAGATGATTCCTGGGCACGCCGCTGTCAGAGGAGGCCATGATGAATGAAAGGGCTCCGATGGGCCTCACTGTTTATTTAGACCTCTTGTTTCTGACACAGTTCCCGCACCGGGAACCCACGCTGAAGTGTCTCAGTATTAAAAACATAGCCTCAGCGTTCTACAATCAGCCACAGGGGGCTTTCAACCCCCCCCCCTTTTTCCTAATCCAACAGAAAAGCCCGATTGTTCTCCATTGTGGAATTTGGGCCGGAGACCTGTTCAGGAGCAGCAGTGAGGGGTAGCCGAGTGTGGAAAGCTTTCCAGTACATTAGGAGTATATGAAAGAGCAAACTGACCAGGCTTAGATTGATACGGCTGCGTCTGCAGGACAACATATGGGAAAGCAGTAATCCCTTCTCTATGCTGCAACTGTGGGTATTTTTCTTGGGGATTTGAGTATGGCAGAGACAAATACGGATAGCCGTGCGGTCCTAGGAAATGGTGCAGACAGCTGCTGGTACTTTGTGGATGTGTATCCTGATAAATAATTGTTTCCTATCTGTCATGGCCTCGATTCGCTTCATTGCTGGCTGAGAACGGTATGAGAAATCCCCCCTTTCAAATGGCAGTGCACTTGTTACACGTTTGCTCTCCGTATGTAGCATGCATGTAAAACATCGCTTCTTTTCCTTAAAGGCATAATATATTGCTGTTTTTCTCTTTGTAAGCATCATGGACATTTATAGCAGTTCTCTTTTTCCAGCGCACCATTTCAGGTTCATCTTGTCACGGCTCCTTCCAAGCATGTGTCGAACCTGCAGTGTTTTATTGTCTGCTGGGATCATGACAAATCAACATTTGGGAGTAGTACAGGCATGGTGCACAAAGTAAACAACACGTCTATTCAAGATCAACACCATGCTTAAAGCGACTTAACGTGAAATACACATTCTGTGCCTTAAGATATTGAGTTTGCTCTGTGTTTCCACTCCAAAATCACAAATGTGATGCAGATAGATGGGAGGACTGAGGAGTCTGCGAGAAAAACAACTGAATAGGCTGTGATGCAACACGGTGTATTTTAAAAACGCTTCAAAGACGCCTTTCATTGAAAACGGTTTTGTCGACAAGCGCTATTCCCTCGCATGATAAATGATAAGAAAGAGTGTGGCAAAAAAATAAAAACCACCATACAGCTAACTATGAATATGCATTTTCAAACAGCCCGGAATTGACTCCAGATCTCCTTTCATGGGAGAGCATGTGCACATTTTTCTCCCGTTTATTAATTCCAAATCCTATTCATGCCAGAAGAATGGAGGTGAGCATAATTGTGTATTTTGTCAAATGTGATCAAATTAAAACTGGAAGCGGAAGGAATTCTGTGTATTTGTATGCTAGTTTTTTTTCCAGAAGTGGTGTCCTCGTTTTTTAAATCCCCAAGTCTCAAGTGGGCACATCACAAAAACCAACACAGTTTGGCAGCAGGCTGGCAGTCTTTGCGCGTATGAGGCCCAGAATTTAATGAGCATGAATAATGAATACTACTCAACATGCTGGTGACTGAGTAGGCTGCCAGTTATTAGGTCAATGAAGGCGTTGTTTAGCAGGGAACACTCACTGTCTCACAGAATGACGGATTCCCACCATTTTACCGATCCTGAAAGCTGGAAATAACTTTTCTAATGCAGCAAATCAGCAGATGGCAACAGACCCATTATCGTACCGCATTTCAGCTGAATCCTGTCCACGATGTCTGCTAAAAGTCCTCAATGGTATGTGATGTGGATTGATACTATTTGAAATCAGGTTTTAGTCACAAGCTGAATTAAATAATGAACTATCCACTAACAAGCTGCACAGATGCCAATACTCTTCACATTACTCCTCCACAACTCAACTGGCACTTAGCTCTGCTATTTAAATGGTTATCTCATTGTGTTCATCCCCATGGATCAAACTATTGGACTTTTAAAGTGAAACCCAATGTATGATTAAGTAAGTAACAAATATACTGTATCTTGGCCTCGTAAAAGAAATGTGTCCAACCCCTGCCTGTTACTATGAGTTGTTAAGTACATGTTGCCTAGAACAACACATTCCAATGCATGGATGTGCTTTTTCTGCCCAGTACTTACACCTCCCATGCAATAGCTGTGATGCTACTTGCTAGAGGATAAAAAAATATTGGGGCTGGATCATCCAGCATAGCAGAGTGGAAAGAGCCACAGCAGCATGCAGATCAAATGCTCCAAATCTGTCAATCAAAACAGTTGTCATTTCCAGCAACCGCGGCATTGAACAATCTGATGATTAATTATTGACCATCTCTGTCTTTGCTGCTGTCTCACACCTACTCTCTCTCTGTCTGTCCCAGTGTCTCTACATTCCCCTCACTCCTTTTCATTCCTAAAGATTAGACACAGGCTCCTACATGAAAGCTGCCGACCTGTGTTTGGGTCTGTCACAAGTGATTTCACTGGTGGTGCCATGAAACCCTCCCTCCCCCATTTCACACACACACACACACACACACACACACACACACACACACACACACACACACACACACACACACACACACACACACACACACACACACACACACACACAGCCTTTAACGGGATATCCTCTCTCTCTCTCTCTCTCTCTCTCTCTCTCTCTCTCTCTCTCTCCTCATGTCTGTCCTCTCTATCTTCCCACCCTCTGTTGCTATGGCACCTGCCAGGTCGCCACAGGGACCCTCATATCTCCACTCATCCGCCTGCTCAACCCCGGTGTCGATTCTATCCAGCCCAGCTTCATGTCAGAGAAAAGCAGGAGTAAGACCCCTCGCTGTTTAACACTCCACAAGTTAACCGGGGTCTCTCTCTCTCTCTCTCTCTCTCTTACATCCTCCAGAAAGACACCTTATTTTCTGCCTTGGAAATAGAAAAGAAGACATTCTTGACGCATAGAAAGAAAGGAAGTTTTTTCCCCAGCAAAAGCAATATGGATCATGTTAAACCAGCTGTCTTTCGATTCAAAAGGTGACACAATGCATAGTCACATTCTGTTTGTCAACACCTTTTAAGGGTACAATTTGTTTAAAAGCCACATAAAGTAACATTTTTAGAGGATGGTGCTCCAATGACCCAATCATTGCTTCAGAATCTATCCCAATTCAAAACACATGAAATGCAAAATGAAAAAACAAATTACATGAACAGCAAACAAACCCTGTGGAGACAAGACCAGATAATGTAGGTTTCGAAGTGGGAAGAAAAGTGGAGGAAAGAGTTTTCTTTTTACATTTGGCCTTATTTTTTTTTGCAATAATTATGAATTAACTTCATAGTCTCCCTTGTCGAAATGAAAGCTGTTCCACTTAGAGCTTCTGCTGTGTTGAATGGCAAAGGAATGTTTTTCTGTACGTTGCTGTCATTGTATTTGTTTGGATTCTTTTATATTTTGAATTGGCATCGTTTCGGTTCAGCATAATTTCCCTAATGGGAATAAGTTGGGCCCTGTAGCACATACATTTACAGTACCTTAGATTAATTATAGCGATGATGGTTTTATGTAACGTATGTATAATTCTCATGGTAAAGGTGAATCTTAAATATTTTCTTTGAATCAAGTGTACGGTGACTAAAATGGGGACAGACTCATTGTTAGTCAGGTAGTATTTCATTAAAAAAAAAGTGGGCATCATGTCACAAAACACGATGGTGTGGGCCCTGACCGAACCGTATACCAATCCAGGTATCAGCCCCTTTGCCTGTCTCGGGCCATATGTTTCTGTTATGTCTATCAGTGAAATCCCCTTTACAACAACCACTGTTGGTTGTTTACAGAAGTTTAAGCTCCTCTGATACATCCCTGCGTATGTTTGCATGCTTTTTAGCCCCATAGATAATACATGAGCTTGCTGGCATTTTCCTTTTTTTTAATTTTTTTTAACGAATGGGAGACACTGCCATATGCACGGAAGAATAAACGAAGACCTAAACTGACAGCACCATCTGCCAAACACAGTTGACGTCAAGAGAATGGCCCCTGCTCAACATTTTGCCTGGCTCTCAGGAGGATGCCACATTGTCATCAGTGCTAATACTAAATATTAATAATTTGTTGACCCCAAAGTGTTTAGAAATCACTGATGCAGAGACATATTGCCCTTCTGAATGGCATATGCAGATGTCAGGTGAGCACCACCGGACCGTGCTGCTCAGCGTGTGTAACGTGTGTGTTTGTGTGTGTGTGAGAATGTGTGGTGTTTTCTGGGAGCTGGGAGACCAGACAACTTCCAACAGGAGTGTCATGAATATTACATTGTTCGACATGCCGACATAGCTCCTCCTCCCACACTCTCACTCTCTCTCTCTCTCTCTCTCTCTCTCTCTCTCTCTCTCACACATACACACACGCTTAGCTAAGCATAGCTTAAGGTGTCACAATAAACTAATGTATTGCTTCTAAATAAGTCCCAGACAGCAACAATAGTGCAGGTGAACTTTTCATTAAAAAATATTATTACAACGTTGTAGAAATGTGTTTATATTTGTATAAATGTACAATAATTAGCATATCTGATCCGTTGGTTACTATTCAGTTCAGTTCATGCACAGTCTGGATCTTTGTTTTCAAGAGGGCTATTTTATCCCTGAATGTGACTTGATTTGTGACACAGACAATAGAATAATGTTAGAGTAGGTTAATTACGGACACAATAGGGCCTGATTATTTATAATATTAATGTATAATTATAATATTGTTTTCTTCCCATTACATATTAACCTCATAATTGCTCATGATGACAAAAGTGCTATTTTTCAATTTTTTTTTTGGAGGTAGCAAAAGCAAGTTGAATGCTTTAAATTCAAACGATTGTATATCATGTGTTGCAAATGAGAAATGCTTCCACGCCGTATCAGCCAGCCCCCCCGAAAAAAGCAGCAGTGACATCGGTAATCATTCTCGATGGACTTCTCAGACCTGACACATCTCTCCAGACACTGGATGCATTTCACCTTGGCATCTGCTGCCATGGCTTCTGTTTTCCCTCCCATACGTCTTTATTAGTTCCTAACTGATGGGGACACTGCGGGATGTCACTTGATGAGAGGCGGCGTGTCAGTGAGACTGATTTATTCCCAGCACTTGCTCGGCAGTCGTGCCAACTGACCCAGTCCAGCCCGGCTCCCCTAATGCCGGCCCCTCCATCCGCAACACTCACAGACCCTAAGATCCTCCACAAGCTCTAATTACCCTCAGAATAGGACATATCCACACCAAGGTTTAGTAACTTTATATGCACCACATTCCCCGAGCCATTTCACAGATATCCGATTGAATTTCGCCCGAGATGCGAATTGATGATGCAATGAGTGGTTTCTCACATGCCGTCAGCAGCACAAGGCCGCTTTCTGCTGACGTTTTGGACGGTGAGTTATAGCGGCACGAACAAGACATAGACACTTTTACATTAATCCTTGGATCACAAGTCGGGTTATGGACAACAAGTTTCAGATGTTTGACAGAATATAGTGGATAGCCAGGCTGCCACATCTTAGGAATAACACGGAGTGGACGGCCTGCATTAGGCTTTAAGATCATGTTGCCAAAATCTGTCGGGTGAGGTTTTCGTTGCAAACGTTTAATTGTGACATTAAAACAGCAAACCAGAAAGCATTTTGAAATTGACTCTGGAGTATTTTATTGATTTATTTGTTCTATGTATGTGTTTTTTTTTTCAAACCTGATAACATACATATTGGTACTTCTTTTAACTAAGACACCAAACCAGTCCCATCATTTGTTAGGAATTTCCATAATAATTAACAAAATCCGGTGTAAATTCACAGCATATTGCTATAGCTACGGTGGGCACCTTTGTTTACATATAGCCTTTGTTGACATACCAGTTTACAGATCCTAGGCTGTGTATCAACACCATATTATTGCTGAGCGCACATACATTAAGCACAGGTAGCGGATGATAAGGAGATATTCACTGATTTTGACATAAAGTGATTTTGTAAACAACCGCTTAAATGGGTTTAAAAAAAATACAAAAATGAAGGGGAGCCCATTCATTTCAATGAGCACATCAGTGCCACCACAAGAGTATCGGTAGTTGAGTTTGGCAGGAAACCTTGGCTGTCACTGTTCAGGAAGCAACAGCTCTATTACCCAGCTAACATAAGAGTTCTGGGCATTTATATAGTCCTTCCATTGATTGCATGCGAGTCGCAGGGCTGGAATGCATTTGTTGGCAGGCAGCATTGGCAGACACAAAAGCATGGGTGGGTGTCAGCTTTTAATTGTAACTGTCTTGCAGAATGGGTGTTGTTTTAATATCCTGTATAGATTTTTATGTAATACACTTACTTGTGCAAGGCAGCCCCGAGCAAGAATCAATTCAGCCCAAAGGATCCCCGTCCTCCTCCCCTTTTGTTAAAAGCCAATCTTGTTTTAATGATGCATGAAGAAATATTCAAGCATTGACATTTCACTGTCAGGTTTCTTTAGAAAAATCAATTAAGATAATACAGCTTTGACCCAGTTATCCAGTTAATGCTTATTAGGGATGTAATATGATTTACTGTCAGCATTTATAATTCTTTGCATCTCATCCCATTAGCCCTGTGACTGTTTCATAGAGCGCTGTACAACGGTCACTTCTAGGAAACTACAATCGCTAGGAGCTGATAAAATGGAGTGGAAAGGAGTAATGACATTGATTGGGATTGGTGGGCAGGTTAAATGCAAGCCCCTGAGGCATTCTCTCTCTCTCTCTCTCTCTCTCTAGCTTTCACTCTGTCTGTCTCCTTCTGCCTTTTTCTTTTTTCCACCAGCCATAACATGATTGAGTGCCGAATACTGCCCAGCTGCAAAAATACACATTTGTCAGTATCATAGAATTCCAACAGGGACATTCATTGTCATTTATCTGAGTTGCCTTAATTATCTGCGTTGGCTACCTGTCATGCCAAGATATTCAACTACGGGAGATTATTAGATTCAGTACATCTTACCCTACTAGTATCCCTTACTCTAATGGAGGCAGTTCTTTTCTGATTATAAAAGTCACACAAGTTAAAATGAACCCCTTTGTTTACATACCCTTGTTTACACACCAGTTCACAGAGCCTAGGCTGCGTATTAACACAATATTTATTTTGAGCACTAATAGTAGTGCCTTTATTCTTGACTTGAAATGCAAATCTTTGCAAAGAGAAACACTCAGCATTAACTTATCAGTTAAATATTCACAATTCCTTGTAAAGAGATGAACATTGACTTTACTTCGGGGATTAAACTTCACATGCAAAGAATGTATGTCAAACTGAAACAGGATACATGGATTGAATCATCCACCGACAAAAACTGTGCAAAAACTTCCATCCAAACATGAAATTGTGCCTGTAAAAGACGAAAAAAAAGGAAACAAATATCCTGCTAAATCAGTGCGGCTGTGCACAGCGGGAACAAAAAAGCAGCGTGTCCCTTGGGGCACTGTCGAAGATCACTGATGTCTCCATAACAGAAAATGTTAAACCTGTTTTACATTGTAAACTGTTTTTTTTCTCCTCACTTGAAGTGCCGACATTCTGTGTTGTAAGAACTAATTGTCGTGTTGGAAGGAGAAAGTCGGGCTGTGAGTCACTGTTTCTGAACCTTGTTCAGCGTCATGGCATTTCAAAGCTGACAGCAGTGAACCCAGAGAGACGCAGCGTCACTGCTCTCAACATTGCAGGAATGGCAATGCACTGACATCTGGGGCTGCTGGAACAGGGTAACGTTTAGAGTTCACGCACAAGGTTTCTCTTTGGTTCTTATTATTAATATACATTCAAATAATTACAAATTTTTGAAAATTAATATATTTCAGATGCACACCCATGTGTTTGCAAATAAAACAAATTTAAAAGTGGATTCCTCCATGGTGAAGCATTTATATTTGCTCTGTATAGCTGTTTGCGTGTGCAGGCCAAACCGTGTGTATTTGTGTGTGTGTGGTTGTGTGTGTGTATACTGGTTCCGGTGTGCACGATGTGTTGAGTGAGTTCTTTGTGTTCTTTAATGCAGTGCTGCTAATGTCTGTACTGCCTGGTGCCTTCTATCATCTGTCTAAAGGTCGGGGGTTAAGTATCAGAAAACGTGACACTGTCTTACTCTGCCCTTTAAAATACTGTGAGACAAAAGGAAGAAACACTGAATGAGGGCTTATTCCTGTCAGCTCAAAATGTGCATGGGAAATACTTTTTATTTAATCCATTGTCGAGAAGATGATGGTACAATCAAATAAAATGAATCGATTGTCCGTCTTTTATAACATGCATGTGTCTAAACCATTATATACTAAAAAAAAATAATGAAAAATAAATTGCAATGGGACAATTTATTTTTTACATATATACAGGACTGAATAACCTACAAAGGTTCTGCTAAGTGTGCTGTTTGAGAAACAAAACAAAACATTAAAAACACTGTAGCAAGGTACACAAGAGTCTCTGTTGTTTTAATTTAAGATCCACTAACTCAATTACATGCCTACAACCACGGAATATGAAACTGGTATTTCTTTTTTATATATATTTGTTTTAACCAACCTGTGTGAATGAATGCCTTAAACACACTTTGCTTTAAACTAACTCCTGTGTCCCTGCTGCTTTCTCTATTTCGCTGTACTTCTGCAGTCATGAGCCAAGAAAAAGCCCACATCCCTCCCAATCCCTACCTAGCTAAATGCATATCGGCAATCCACTGACACAAAGGCATCATCTGCCTGTGTGTACAGAGCAGCAGCAGCCACTTTGGATCCTGAATCTCAATGGGCTCATAGTGCCTCCGACGCCCATCTGTTCCAAGCCAGCCAGAGAGCCACTAAGCAGCAAACTTTGATCCCCATGTAGATTTTTTTTTTCTTCCAAACCCAGCCCTGGATTTGCCTGCCCCTTAAGAGCCATTGTGAGGCTGCCCCTGAGTACAAATTCTAGATTCATTATGAGTGTGGGCGGCAACCTTTGTATTCCCCAAAGCACAGATGTATGCAGACAACATATTGCTATTTGGTAGTATAAAAGCCTGGGCCCATTGTTCATTGTTGGTTGGTTCATATATCACAAGTAGCTCTCTAATTCAGGAAAGTGGGAGAGCACTTGTCGTGAAATACTTGTGCTTGACATTAACCGGCAAAGAGGCATTTTTTTCCTCTCAGCATCACTCATATTTGACCTTAACACCTTTTTGTTTTACGATTTCATGTATTTGTCTTTTGAAGAAAGATTCAATTAGACTATTGTCTAATCCGCAGATGACTACAAGCTTTTAGTACATTTTACATTTGATTTTCAATAATTATTTATTGTGATGCATATAGGTGAAATTTGAGAATATATTCATGAGAAACTGCAAAATAATATGAAAAGAATATTGTTTTTAATTTTGTTGTATTTGCTTTTTTATTTCACATATGCAGTACATAGGATTTTCCTAAGAACTGAAAAAAACACATTAAACATTTTTCCTTTAATTATATATACATTATATGTCTATAAAACCAAAAACACATGCCTATAGCTTGACTATAAATATGATAATTGAAAAGATCTTTCAGTTCAAATGTTAACCTTTTTTCTTTCTTTTTAGTTGGCTGTGTATGTCAAAATTATCATAGAAAATGTGGGTGGTCAATAGGTGACAGGCAGACATTAATTTTAAAAACACATCATTATGTAGAAAAATGTTGAGTGATTAAGGGGGAAAAAACTTGCATGGTGACACCTCTGCATTCTTTTTTTTTTACTTTTGTTTTTTTTCATTTTTTATAGACACGGCAGCGACATTAGCATTGGTCATTAGTGGCAGACACATCCGTGGAGTGTCGAATACAGAGGCTCATACGCAGACCCTATTTGGTTACCTGTGTGACAGGCTTGTTCAGGACACCAGAAACAGCTGTCCTGGCCTGTGTGAGCCAAAATAATTAGGCCTGTCATCTCAGTGCTCTGATTTCCCCTTCAGCCCGCTCCACAAAATGCTAATATTTTGCTTTCATTGTCACATTCACCTTGACACGGATATTGCCTTGGCGCATAACTGGATGAGATGACTCTAAATTTGCATTGTTCGTTCTAATAAATTTGCTTCCTCTGTACCTCGTGGCAGGACCCATCAGATAAAGTCTCCCGGAGTGTCATCAATCATGGCCCGGGCTGACAGACGGCTTTCGCCTTCATTTGTTACATAGAGGAACATGCTTAATTATTTGTACTGTAATTAGTTGGGAAAATGTCAGGAAATGTCAACTCTCTGTTCGCTGTGGAAGGGCTCTGCTTGAAAGCCACAATGACTGAAGTGTCATTAATGCCACGTAACAAGACGAGGATCAGCTGGGGGAGGAGAGAGAGGTGGGGGGGGTTCTTAGAATGTAATCATGGAGAGAGTTAGAGGGAGACACAAATCAGCGCTGCTAGCTAGCATGATGGGCATCTTATTAGCCGAGCAGCCAGCCTGCTGCATTTTTCAACCACATCTCGTTTCCCCTCCGCTTTTCTCACACTGGCACCAAATAAAGGCAGCAAGTGGGGGAAAAGAAAATGAAGTCAAGTAAACAATTCCGGCTTCCCACTCGCTGTCAAACCGGCCGTACTTTGCTATATATTGCCTGTCATAAACAGGCATTATGCCAAATACAAAAAAAAAAAAAAACAATGGAGAGGCTTCTGACTTGAGCCCTCCTTGCTAAAGCAGAACTTTTACAGTGCAATTAATAGCCTAGTCAAACTGTACCCAAACAGAAATGCTATCACTAAAGTATAGTTAACAGAGTGATTATTATCTGTCAACACAACAACGACAGATTTGGTCTTTCCCCCCAAAGCCAAGCCCATTATTTTCAACACATTTCTTTCCTTGAAAAAAAAATATACTAACTTCACAGCATATTACTTGACCACTAATTATTGCGTTCAGCTGCTAGCATCTGTGATGTATAAGGGCCTATTGGTTTTTAGTGACAATTGGCTAATGTGAGTGGACGGGCCATTTGAATACTTATCCAGTAAGGAAGGCTATTTACACTTATTTGAAAAGGAGAGATGAGACAAAGGGGAAAAAAGGCAAATAGGAATCCCATAAGGGACATCTTTTGTTTTGGAGGAAAATATGTAGTATTATGAGGTCCCTGGGGGGTTTCAGTGGCCATTTGTCTTTTCAAGGCCTCGCAGTGGGAGTGTGGCGGAGCAAAGCTCAGCCTGCTACCTTGCCCACCGACAGGCACTGATGGTCATCCAAGAAGCTCCTTAATTAGCCTGCAATCTGGCAACGACCCGTGTTCCTGAGATGTGGCAGCCCTGTTTAAATATGATGCCAGATGCAGTCCCACCTTCCGCATGTCATCTCATTGTCCTAGGAAGCCAGGGGGAGAGAGAGAGATAGAGAGAGAGAGAAACGGAAAGAGAGCGAGCACCACATCCCACTACGCAGCATGTGTTGTGGGATGTTGGGCTTATTGTGTTGTGCTTATTCTCCTCCGCCTTGTTTCTATTTTGCTTCCTGTCTTTTGGGGAGCGATCCTCTCTTTGCTCTGGCACAGCCTGACTGAAAGGAGGACCTGAGGTGACCTGCACCTTGAGAAGTAATGTCATTTAGTTTGAAAGATTTAACCTAAAGTGTTCAACAGCATTACGGAATGGATAGTTCCTTGAAGTGTACGCACACACACACACACATATTGTATGCATATGCATGTAGCCAAAGGCACACAGGACTAGAGTGGGGAACACACACACAGACATGCATGTCCATTTGGATATATACTTTTTTTCTTCAAATTGTATCACATCACCTATGAAGTGTCAGTACTTCTGTAACATTATCCAATAATATCTGTAACATGTGCGTTTGCAGGCAGTTATATACCACCATCTACAGATCTAACCCTGTAGCTATAGGCCCATTCCTTCACCACCGACCACTTCGTAGGGCTGGCGCCATGTGAATAAAGAATCTAAAACTGGAAAACCCATTAAATCCAACCGAGTTTGACCTCCTTTCATACAGACACATTGTAATACTCAACATTAGACTAATCTGCGATTCAATATGTAGAGCAAGAGCAGGCATTATCTAAAATGGTGTAAACATGTCCCAGAGCCGTCTAAGATTCCCTTCTTATAATAGTTTTATTTCACAACACATAAATACTGGATATGCTGTAAGACTAACAGCAGCCTCTGTTCAGCTTGTTTGCTCATGTGCTTCCTCTAGGGTTTAGGCCGTCACAGCACACAACTTTGTGTGGCTGCGCTCATAGTAAATGTGGATAAGCCGAGAGGACTTTTTTTATAGACCAGTCATTGCAGCTCTTTCATTCCATATCTACAGCTTTTCCTCAAATACAGCGGCAACACTGAAATCCACTCACACTACTGCATCTGCTTTACAGATCCCAGCTTATGATTTAACCAAAATAATTCCCTTTAAGATATTAAGTGACAATGCAATTATAGGACACAAGTGTATAAAGTGCACACATTCGGGTAATATCCGAGTTAAAATAATCCACTGTACAGTGAAACGTAGCTGCAGTGTGACATTTTAGGTAGCCAAGGGTTTGGTAAAATTCAGTCCAACTTAATGGCAAGAACCCACAATTCCTGAATAATGTATGCCCATATATAATATGGTATTTGTTCTTTAATTTAATTGTATGCTGAATGTTACTTTTTCTTTACAGATGTCTATGTAAATTGCTCATGCATCGACCAAGAGTCAGCTAGCTTGACTACAAAGTTTGCATCTTCAAACCTCATTCATGTGTTGCTGTCTGTATGGAGAGGGGAGATAATCTAATCAATTTTCAGAGGAGAAAAAAAAGAGTCCCAAACAAGAGGGAGAGGTGGGGGATCAAATATAACATTAAGGAACATTGAGAAATATCCAATTGTTTGAGCAAATGTAAAAATGCCAAAGCCTCTTAGAACATTGTAAGTCTTTATTCAGTAATACATTATCATGCATATTTCATACGGGGAGATTACTAAAACGGAATTGTGTGTCTTTCTGTTGTATGTCTTTATAATTACACCTTGAAGCCATAGCTGATTTTGTCCCCCTCCCTTTCCCTCCATATTCATGAAAAGCAGACTTGTAATTTGATAAAGAGAAGCTTGTGTTCTCAACTTCATTCAAACGGCATCATGGCGCCGTATTAAAGTGGGCATCTGTGTTCTCGCGGCATTAATCTCTTCAAGCACATTCCAGCTGCTGTGATGTGCGAGAGGGAGATAAGTCTTGAACAGTCTACAGCTAAGCAAACCAGACAACTCTATTATTGGCTTCATAATTGCTTAATTAAACTTTTGTCACTAATCATTATGAGGGCAATAGAGCTGTTATACAGGCTTTCTGTCGAGCAGTGGAGAAAAAAAATCAATAAACTGTGTTGGGGAGCCGATCCCCCCACGTCTCACTCTCTCTCTCCTTCTCTCTCTCTCCTTCTCTCTCTCTCCCTCCCTCACTCTTTTTGTCCTCCGCAAATGAAATTCATTGCTGCCGGTTAGTGATCTGTAGGTCTGGAGCTCGACTGATATGAGCTGCCATCACCATTTGAATTGAGGGGTATTCAGTAGCACATGAATATGAACAAATGGCAAACATAAATCTCTTGCATGAAGTACACCTTCTATCCCTTTATTATGGAACAATTGACCCATCTAAAATGAATTCTAATGCCAGGAAAAGCATTTAGATTTAAATTACACCGCGGGTCCCCTGGACCTGAGAGATGACGGCATAAAAAAGATTAATATGCTAATTATTTTTTTCCTCCCCTCTCTTTATTCCTCTTTTCGACATTTGCGTAGGATTATTGTGAGCCTTGTAAATAAGATGACTGTTTTGTCAAGGAATGACTGTGGGGTTCCTTCCCGTAAACTATAATTTAGATCACTGACATGCATCTAGCCGTGGCATTATCTTTATTGTTTTTTTATTAGCCGGACGGTTTTTTTAACCTTCGTGAAGCACTTCATAAAATGTGTGTTCAGATGCGTGTGCTCAATAGGCAAATAATTATTTTTTCTCACTGCTGACCCAGAAAGTCCATGAGACGCAAACAGAACATAATACAGATTGCAGGCCTCTCTCTCAATCGCTTTCTCTCTCCATTTCTCAATGGGAAATGTTTAGTGTCCCTCCAGAGCACCCTTAGATGGCCCATTACAGGGGCCACTGTTCATTCCAAGGTTCTGCCAAACGATCACAGTTTAAATTATGTTGTTTTTCATATCCTTTAATTGGCCATGGCTTTGAAATACCAACTTTTAGCTTTGAATGTGTTGCCATAGGCAGCCAATTGGCAAGAGCGCAATAGGGGCAAAAGCCTCATTTCATAATTTGTAGGCACTTTAAAGTTGGCTAAGCCTCTGTGGCATTGAAAAGTGTCCAAAATGTAAGAAGGGAATAGGGCTTTTTGAATGTGCATCACCATGAGAATACTTGACGACATGGTGCAATATGTGCCTTATCTAATAATTATTGCAAGCAGTATGTATTGAGAAACATCAAGTGACTTACAAGGCTGTATCATGCTTGTATACGAAACAGGGACTGTATTGAACCAACGTTAAATGTAACACAGCTAATGCGAGTCAAACAAAGTTGCATACTAGTTATTTTATTAGTGGTGGAAACAACAGCAGACACTTATTTACTAATTTAAAAACGTCAGCTGCAATTACCACAAAAGGGGAACTGTCCCATCATGTATACACTATTGAGAAACAAGTGGGTTTTAAATGAAATAAGTGTACTATTTGGTAGAAGTAAACACTAACTTGAAATACACAAAGCATGTGAGGGTGATCTGGAACACTTCAATAAAAAATTAAGGAAAAAAAACAGCTTTTTTTCATTTAGGAAGCATGTGAGGAATACTTCACCCATACGGAACCAGTGTTCTATCATTATAACATAACTATTATAATATAATGAATGAGGTTTTTCTTCCCTCAGTCTTCCCTTAGTCTTCCCTTGGCCCAGCTGTCCTGTTAATTCTAACCCTTACTGTGATGTCACGGTAAGGAAAAGGTAGGGTTAGACAGTGAGACCATAACACACTCTTTCTGCCTTTTCTCAGGCTAAGATGATCCGATTTAAATTTTTTTGTTGCACGTTTATACTAAGGGTGTATTCACACTTGGAAAGTCCGCTAGTTCACTTGCTTTGGTCCAGACCAAATAGAGGTTTGATTTTTTTTGCTTGGTGTGGTCCACTTTCATATTGCCCCTTTTGCAAGTGAACCAGCATTACGAAGCAAAACCACACGTGATCTGAGGTCATTCATTCATTGGACAGACATTCTGGGGTGGAGAGAAACTGGAAGCACGAAGTTAAAACTGCGAAATATATATATCATTGATATAATATGGGGTTAAAAATAATAAAAGGGCCTACATCTAACCTATAAATAAAGAAGAAAAACATAAAATTATTGTTGTTTCATATGGTGGTAATGTGTAGCCCTATGTCAATGCCACATTAAGTGGCTTGTAGCCTACGATATGAAACATAATTTTTACTGTATTTTTGGTGCTGGACGCGCGTCACGAGAGAAGAATAGGCTCAAGCTGACACTCAGCTGATTAAGCTGTGTATCAGCTGGGTCGGCGCAGTTCAGCTCCAAACTGACACGGGGATAGTAGCCTATTGACGGTCCCGTAGGCCTACATGGGAAGCAAAATAAAAACACACACTTCATGCGCAGTGTGAACCTGTTGGCACTGTGCGGGAGACGCTCCCCTCTCCTTCATCTGATCGCTGAACACATTCAGCATTTTTACGCGTCCTCTCGATCAAATGTACTATATTGTTCTGGGCTCCCGGTCAAACCACAACTTATCGTCCTAACAATGGCGACAACAGCACTTTCCCATAATGTGAAGCTGACGGCTATTTAATAAAAAAGAAAAGAAAGAAAAGGCACAGTGCCTCCTGCATTTGGGTCGGATCGAGTCCGGACAAATTCACACCACAAACGAACTGCAGCAGAGTGCGTTTGGAAACGCACCGAGACTACCTCTTCAGCTGGGTCTCGGAGCGTTTGTTTGGTCCGCCCCCGAGTGCGATTGCTGTATTCACACCTGCCTGAAAGATACGCACCGAAGGCAGAAGTGCATCTGAGTTCGTTTCAACCGAACTAAACACGGCATGTGTGAATACACCCTAAATAGGATCTCCGAGTTCAATACACCTTCATATTCCAACCGGTGAAGTAGGCCTTTAAGCTATTCTCTTGGCATCCATATATTCAAACATGATCCATTTTTTATATACAATAGGAACTACTGTTCCACTCAAGCAAGCACACAGTAAAGGGCAGACTGCCATCTACAGTTTTAGCCTTAGTATAAATTAGATAGGGGACAGCAACTTTGTCACAACTTTGTGTTGCCCACTAATACATGCAAAAAATAATATGTATATTATCCCTGTTCTAAAAGATAAAGAATTTGACCTATCCTAAATGTGCTTGAAATCACTCACAAACTAATGCTCAGAAACATCATGTATGGCTTGTAATAACTTTTCTCTGGAACACCAATTATTGTATTGCAAAACTCATAATGAGAAATATTAATTATAACAAACTGGATGGGAAAAAAGTTATCCTTGGTTAGTCAAAAACTTAGAAATATAATTTAATGAATTAACTGTTGTCGCATAATGAATGGCATTACTGCCTGCCTCTCAGCTGAGTGTGAGACACTGTCTTAATGAATTGCTTGGAAAGCATCTGAAGACAGACTTAATTACAGAGCCCACAGTTCTTGCATTACTATGCCATATATCCCCAGCTGAATACAATTCAGCAGCTAGATAAACAAATTTCATGGCAGCCTTTATGGCACTACTTTCTGGCCAACCATTGATACCAGTGTTTATTCACAGGGCTGCATGAAGCGTGGCAAGCATGAAAATGTGGCATTAAAAGTGAAATCCTTAATTTTCATCTCATTAAAAAAAGTGGGGGGAAATGAGTAGAATGCAAATACAAACTATGAGTGTGTGCGATACTTGCAAGTCTTCCATATTTCCACCAATGGTTCATTATGTGGTGAGGTGAGGGAGGAAGGGAAGGGAGATAGAAGTGCTGTGATACAACACTGTACATGGTGACTGATTTGTTTTGTTGGTTTCTAGTCAATAAGCTACAACATGCATAGTTACTAGATGTCTGGATAAGTCCAGTTACAGCATTTGCCCTAACTCAAACCTCAATAAGACCCTCCGTTTGACACTGCAGGTGAATAGGGTTAAGTGTTTTAACGTGCATATCATCATATACTTTTGCCAGTTAATTACTTAGATTAAAACATTTATTTGTTGTATAACATGTTTTTCATGAATGAATATGCAAATGTTGCAAACTAAGTATGAGAGCATCTGCATTTATTTAAAACCAAAAATCTAGATGTTAGATGAAGCTCCAGTTAAATTCTTACAATACATTAGTATTTATTTATTTAATATAATTAACAACATTCAAACAAACATTTATTTTATAACCTTCTGAACAGTGATAATAAGGATTATGGGAAGTTTAGTGAACATTATTGGTCCAGAGTTTAAGATAGATAATGGCCATTAAAGATGGTTATTTAGGAGGGATATGCGTACGCAAGCAGACAAGATATGAAAAGAAAAAAACACCTAAATGTATTTATGTTTTTGACTTTTTATTTATACTCTGAAAGACGACATGTTATGGAAGCAGCATAGCTGTGTCTCACCTAAAAATACAAAGTTAGTTTTCAGATATACTTACAACAGCATGAAACTCTAATTTTGGTTCTGTGAACTTTTACAGTTGTCTCAGACACTGGCTAAAACTAGGGCAATGGGTTTTATGCGTGTGTGTAAAGTATGTGTGTGTGTGTGTGTGTGTGTGGACTTTTTTGCAGCTGCAATCCTTTGTGCACAGTTTGCTATCCTTTGCAGTCACACACACACACACACACACACACACACACACACACACACACACACACACACACAAAGACACTTCCTTTCCTAAACTTATGTATACTCTGGTTAACACTGACAACACTGGCAACAGTGCCCACGCCCAGGGGGCCCCGCTCTGCCTCCTTACACCTCTCATTTTCAGTCTGGCTACTCCAGCCTTTGTGCAAATATATGTTTTTGACTCCAATAATACAAGTGTGTGGGCAGCTGCATTTTACACAAATCCTATAAAATGATACAGGGGAATAAAGATACAGACGAAGGATCAAAGTTCATGTAGCTACTTTTCTTTCTTGTTTTCACTTTTACCTTTTTGTTCTCTTAATTTATTGATTGTTTTTTTTCAGTTGTCACAGTGATGATAACATGGGGATTTTTCTGGCCCTGTGATTTCCAATTTTAAAATGTACAAAATGTATATATATATATATATATATATATATATATATATATATATATATATATATATATATATATATATATATATATATATATATTAAATATATGCACACTATCATGCAACAGATCAATCTTTCATGGTGTTTGTGGGTGACAGTCATTGTCACTAATCTAATAAATATAAATATAAAAGCTCATTTTATATGTATTTAACTAGTCTGATCCAGAGCATACTCACAGCAGCTTTTTCTATTTACAAGTTTTTACTTTTATTTCTTTATTTCTGTACAAGACATGTATCTAAAGTCAGACAGTGTTTTGCCTTGTAATGTAATGGAAAACAGTAAAGTGCCTCCTTAAAGTACAAAACACACCTGCGGAAATCGTTTAATAGCACGTTTGTTTCTCCCCTAATCCCAATGCATTTAAAAAAAAAAGAATTCTCACTCCAAACTGAAACATATAATTGCCAGCTTTCCAGCTCACAAAGGTATAGGCCAGGTTTTCATTTTGATAGAAGTAGCCCAGTCAATTAAATAAATTATAGTATTGCTGTGATAACTGCAAGGTCTGGGTATTTAAGAACATTTAGGGATTTACAGCTGCACGTAATTGGAGCTGTGAAGTCGAACTCCTTCTCTCTTCTTATAAAGCAGCTGATTATAAGGAAGAGCAGTCATTTGGTGAGGGTTCACTTTAAAGAAGTGTTTCTCAGTTTGTAGGTGGGGACCAAACATGGATCACAGGTCTGCATGTGGTGGCCCTTACAAGTCATGTGTTGATTTAGACTATTAACTACCAGGCAGTTATTTCAAAAATGGAGAACAAAAATTTTATTTTTTATATTTGTCCATGTTGGGATACAAATATTCATAGTTGAGATACAGTTATCATGTAATATGTCTCTCAATGCAAACAATACAGACACACTCACAATCATTATTAATTCCATTTACCACAGCACCACTGTGATCCTCATCAATCCTCATCTTGTTTGTGTTACTGATCACCAACCAAGCCGACGTTCACTGGCCAGCGTTTTTTTTTTTGTGTGACTGCACATTCCTCAACAACCAACACGAGGCCTATAGCACATGTCCCCTCACAAGCAGCCTGGTCCAAGGCCCTGGCTCATTGTTGAGCTATTAGCGCCAGTGGCAAGCCAACCATAACACTACTAGCCATCGTTGGAGCGATAGCCCCCCATTTCAGTGTGTGGGGGTCAGCGACTCAGCCATATTGTTAAGATGATTGTTTTGCCAGCCTTCTGTCATGGCTGATGTGGCGTGAGGAGCGCTTGGCTTGGTTAGCGGCTGCCTGGCTCCTCTGCCGCCTGGAAAGCGGCTTTGCTGTAGGCAGCGCGGAGGCTTTAAAACCCTTATTGTCTCTCTTTCCCCCGGCTAGCCCTCTTCTCCCTCTGCTCCCCTCCGTAGGATGGTCTGGTGTGTGTTGAAGGAAGGAGGGAAGGAGCCAAAGCAAAACATTTTCGAGGGCCTGGTCCAAAGTATCATGATCAGCAGAGGCTTTCACAGCAGCTATTTTGCCTGCATCCCGCAAGCATTGTTCAGCCCCCTTTCTCCTTGGCAGCGCTCTCCGTTTGAACAGAATTTTTGACACTGCAGCGGGGAATTCTGCAGATTAAAGGGGACATATTGGGTACACTTGCTTCTTGGCACTTTATAGTGTTAGGGGAAGGTACCATTTTTTTTTTAATCAAGACATTAAGAAGAATGTGGGCACCAAGGTTGTTTTTTTTTCTTGCATCTTTTCTACGATTCAGAAAAAGTTCTCATCACAAGTATAATGTAACTATTGACCCGTTATTATTGCATGTATGTATATATGCTATACCAGAACATGAGGGGGTACAGAATTTCTTTCCCATTTATGTCTCTCTCTCAAGTTAATCGTAGTGATGACATCACAGCATATGCAGATAAGATCATTAAGGAGAGAATGACATTAGCGGGGTTAGGGTATAGGGACTTTGTATGAGCAGCTTGTTTTATCACATTGAGTGCATACCATGCCTATTGTTCAAATCTCCCCCTCTCCTCATATCACTGTCTACCCCCCCCCCCTCTCTCTCTCTTTCTCTCTGACTGTCTGTCTGTCCGTCCTTGCCCTCACCACAAAAACATAACTTCCTCTGTGTCGTAATGTGTCTTTCCACGTGTACTTAACCCTTTTAGATTGAGCACACTCCTGATACCTCCTCTTGGTGCTCAATGGAGTAAACCAGCCTCACAACTATTTATAGGATCAAAAAGGTTGTTTGATTGGCCAAATATTTGTGTGCCACTTTGTGTGTGTGTATACCTGTATTGTGTGTGTGTGTGTGTGTGTGTGTGTGTGTGTGTGTGTGTGTGTGTGTGTGTGTGTGTGTGTGTGTGTGTGTCTGTGTGTGTGTGTGTGTCTGTGTGTGTGCTTGGATTCTTGGAGAGAGCTATTCATTTAGGGGGCGGGGGGCTCTCTCTCCTCTCCTCAGCTGCTCCCATGCCTTTCCCCAGTAATTAGCCTAGCGTGGCAGCCACCTCTCGCTGCTCAGTCTGGGAAGAGACACTTGACACAGGCAGACATCAGAGAGATTTTTTTTTTTCCAGGAGGCTCTCGCGGCGCCCCAACAGCTCTTAATTAACCACTTAGGTATCCCCACTCGTTTCCCCTAGCCGGGCACTTTCCAAATGGTAAGGAGGGTTTCTGTGCCACGGATCTAAACACCGGGGGAAAGCGCGCTATCAAAAGGGATCTGGGTAAATGAAGGCTTGTGTAAATTATTTTTAATGATTCCCTCCTGGCACATCATTATGTTTGTAGTTACACACAGGCACTTCTGAGACGGCTCATCCTCGCTAAGGTCATCAGCAGGACCAACTGTAACTAGCTGCGAGTCTGTAAATGGCTTATTAATTAGCGCTGTGGTTTTACATAGCTGTGAGCTCTGATATATGGTGCAGGGATCGTAATTGTGCGGGATTCGAAAATGATGATGATGATGACGACGATAACCCATCTCCGGGCTATTTATGCAAATTGCCTCCTCATATTAGAAAATCATTACCTATCCAAACACTGCCACACTCAGCCGGTGTGAATTACAATGATGGATTTTATGATAATTGCGATTTAATTTTCATCTCTCTCTCTCTCTATCTCTGTCTGTATCTCTCTCTCTCTTTCTATCTCTCTCTCTGTATCTCTCTCTCTCTCTCTTTTGTCTGTCTGGAGTTTTTAAAAAAATGGTCATTGTGAGTGTGATTAAATCTGTATTAGTTAAAGATGAATGGAAGGGTTTGTTCTATTTCCTCTGAATTGAGATTGGTAAATCATTGTTTTGTGAAACAGAAGATGACCTGTTGTCCCTTTGTTTTCTGACTGGATTTGATTCAAGAATATTTAAATGGACTGTTTGGCATTTGGAGACGTTAACCTCCTCTCTTGATGCATACTATAAAACACCTATTATATTGAATAATAAATGCCACGATGAAAACATGCTCAGTGAAATCTGCAAGAGCATTATAATAATTCACACTGTGCCAAAATTATGAATAAATATTACAATTGAAAAAAAAGGCTATTCTATTCAAACGATAGACAACAACACAACAACACTACAGAGACACAACAATGAGAGTGATCAACAAGTTCAAGAAATCAGCAATTGATTTTGTGGAATTTCAGCTTCCCTGTCCGAGATACTGGGAGGGTGGAAATTATTATCTGCCAAGTCCTGATCTAACAAGTGCTTTGTAGTTCAGCATTCAAATCTCGCTGAGAGTCTTCAGGGAGTCAAAGCCAACTTTGCATTCATGACGGGTGCAAATACTACAGCAGACCTCCATAACCTTGATGAAATGTGCATTTCACCTCCGGCTATAAGGGGAGAACATACATTCCCTCAATCGTTACAATAGAACACGTTCCCTCGCTGACAACTTTGAAACTGCGCCATGGCAGATGAAAAACAGTTGACTCTTCATACATTTTTTTTTTTAAATCATGAATGTTCGAGGTATACATTACACAAACAGGCAAGTGTACTGTAGCCAAACGGTATCGTGAGACAACCTAAATAACATAGTTTCTTAAACATAAAATGTAAGCAGATCTGCACTTGTGCTTTTACACGCGCCATAAGCAGGGGGTCTCTCTTGACTCCATGTATGGGTTCACTCCATCCAGCCTAGTGGCCCGCCTGTGTCTCTGAGAGCCTGTTGGTATGCGGAGAGAATCCAGGCTACAATCAACATCTGCTAATTTCTGTCTATTAACCGCATTGTCGTAACACACCATCATGATGTTTTGTTTGTACGGCTGAACTCAGACTTATGACCCTAATCCATCATCTGCTTGTCATATTTTTATGTGTTGTCTGTGCAGTTCCCCCTGCAGTCCAAAGCAAGCATATTACAAGGCCCTGTTTAAGTTATTGGCCAGCTGCTAGAGCCGTGCCCAGCTGAAGAGGTCATTGTGTTTCTCTCTCTCTCTTTCTCTCTTTTTTTTTCTCTCCACTTTCCTCTCAGAATATCACACTGTAGCACACTCAACGCCAAGCATAACACAAACCGTATGTCCTGAGAAGCTATCGTTT
>OX442353.1:14070401-14102901 GCA_949357725.1 Hyperoplus immaculatus | reverse complement strand
TACAAAAGACTGTTTTATCACTTTAGTAAAATTTGCAAAGTGCAAACTACTATTACATATATTTCTTATATGAACAAAGGGGCATCATGCATATGCTATCATTGAAAATGTATTGTGTTCAACCCTTATTGTTATATTATCTTATTTAATTTAAATTGTCATGTCTGTAAGCATGGTATAAAAACTATTCTGGTAAACATGCACTAGTTCATGTCCATTGGAGTTTTAGTGTTGATGAAATGTCTTATGAGAGAGATGGAGAGACATGGAGGCTAGTTAACAACAGTGGAACATAATCAGTAACTTACTTGTTAAAAAAAATATGCAGGCGATTCCAAATACAGCATGTGTTACTGCTCAATATTGTATATGAAAATACTATACTGACCCTTGGTAACGTCTATTAGTAAAGAAAACTAATTAAGACTTAATTTCATTAAGTGTGTTAGCATGGGAGTTGTGTTAAGCAGCTTTGTATACTGATATTGTAAAGGATATTAGCCTCATTCATCGCTGAATAGTAACACTAGGGTGCAATTACATAATGAAGACCCCCAGTCTTCTGCTTTGTTTGCCTGCTATTGGAGGCTATCCAAAACAAAAAAAAGATAAACAATTTATCCAACCCTAATAAACTGAAAGCACAACCACAATTAATTAGACAGCCAACAGAGACAATTCCTAAAGGAGAATAAAGTGCCATCATTATGAAACACAGTCGTTTATACAGATACTTCTACTTTACTATATTAATACACTAAAAGGGAAAAATGCAGTCTAACCACACAGTTGGTAATTCAGCTTTTTAGCGATTGTTAAAATAATGATTTATCATCAATTTCTCAGCCATATCTGGTGACGACCACAGCAGCCCAAGTCAATGTTTCCCATCCCACAACTATTTGGCGTTCTCTATGAATACTTTTATTTCCCAAATGTTTTATTTTATTTCAGGCCACTCAATGGCCAGTGACACTAACCTTTTCTAAAATAAATCACCATCGGCTGCAACTTTCACAGTAGGCTGCAAAAGGGTTTCTCCTGATGTGTAATGTCCAAGCATCTGTGAGCAAGCTGAGACATTGTAGCAGAGGATGTCAAAGCATGATCTACAGTTGGATCAGTTTCACAATAAAGATATGAGCTGCATGACTTGAACATTGAAATATTGTGCTCTATATGTGTGTGTGTGTGTGTGTGTGTGTGTGTGTGTGTGTGTGTGTGTGTGTGTGTGCAATGTTAACATGCTTTTTTCAGACTGTCATGTACTCCTGGATCGATGGTATTAGAAACATGACGTTAACCTTTGTAGAAGCCGAATAAAATGACAAGTTTGAGTCGTAGACATGAATAATTACCCTGATCAAATCTCATAAGAGTCCCTCAATTTGTAACAGTTCCTCATCTTGCCAGTGCATGCAGTTCTTCTGTTATGATAATGTCAGACCCTTAAGTTCTCAACTTCAGAAGGCGTCTCCTTTGTGCCGCCACTTTCCAAAGACAATGAAGTTAGTGACAGCGGTGAGGCAAATCCTTCTGATGGGGTTTGCCTGGAATTTACAAGCTTACAATGCATTGCTAGTGGCATAACTGATACCGCAGGTAATTTGGCATATCATGTCCAGGAACCAGATCCTTAGGAGGGAATGACGAACAAATTAAAAAAAGGCGGAGAGAAAGACAGAAATCTGGTGGGAAAAGAGGGAGACTAAAATCTTGGCATTCCAGTGGCCATTCACATGAAACCGATAAGTCTGAAAAGCCAAAAGGCTCCCATTTTTCTTCCCCTTGTCTCCACCTCCGCGGGCCTGATGAAAGTGCCTTTTGTTTCTCAAACGTCTGTCTATTGTGTTCAATTGTGGAATAATTGATATGTGGTGAGGATGTCTCATAGTTAACTATGATGTGAACAAAGATAAAACATCAACACAGGAGTTGTGAGATAACTGCACAGGTGCATGACTCCTACTATGTAGTCATGCAACATATGTGTGAGAAAAAAGCAAAACAGTTTTTCTTCTCTACTTTGTTGTGGGCTTCTGGGTTATCCATTATACTTAGTATATTTAGTGTGCTATTCCTTACTAGTATACATATACATTTGGGAATCTTAACTTGATTGAATACATTGTCAGGGTCTGTAAATTTAAATAAATCAACCTAAATTTAAAGCACAACTATTAAAAAAGGTGCTACAAATAAAAATGGCATTCCACAGGCCTCACTTTGTCCATCGTTGGGCAACTCAAGAGACAATTAGTAATTATTACAGACAATTATGTGAGGAAGTAATATCTCCTCCTTTGAGCAAAGCAGGGTGGTTTAAGATTTCTGTGTCCAGTCTTGTTGCAGTCATTACGGCACTGCACATCAAGATGTCCCCTTGACCTCACTGACAGACTGACGACTAGCCCCACATTATAATCAACCAGCCTGATTTCCCATGTCAGGGGAGGAACCAAAATGGATTTTTAATCCTAAACTAACCAGGCTGCACATTGCATATAGTGTTCAGGTGAAAAGTTCTTTCCACCAGCCTATTATACGGGGGCAAGTTGGGTCTGTAACCCGAATCACTGGAAAAATAATGCGCTAAGCCCCCAGTACTGTATAGGCGTTACACCGCAACAATGTGTTGCTTTCTTTCTGTTGATGCCACGGACTCCTCTTTGATGCAGCTCTGAAACGACTGAGCGCCATGGGCTATTTTCTCCAAGTTCAGGCAACTCAATAGCCGGTCTGTCTGGCCTGTTTGTTTTCGGCTAATTGACTCAAGATCTAATAAGTTAGTGATGATGTACATCGAGTCACCCGTGACCCCTGCCAAAAGAAATATTATGTCGCACTAAAACTCGTCCAGGAAAGGAGTGGGGTCCCTCTTTATAGGTCTAAATATTTCTAGCCTCCCAAGCTCCCGGTTTCAAATGCTTGGGTCAGTACGTGTCACGAGAGCCCTGTAATTAGGATATTATGCAAGGCATTTAGGACAAGAATAGGGGAACTCAAGACCTGTCTAGCTCAGGAAAGAGGCGGAGACGACCAGTGCAGTTTGCTTCAGGAGACATTGTTCCGTAAAGTAGAAAACGAGGGACATTAGTGACCAAACATTAGTGGACACTCGTTTCTCATGCTGATGTTATTAGTTTTAAATGAATTATTTTTATTTTCAGATGTTAACATCTGTGTCATGTTTAAACAGTTCTGTAATTCTACTTGGCCTTACATACTAATGTTTTGTTGCTATAGTTTTATAGCACAATGTTGGACAGAAGCAGCTGAGAACGATGCATCGTTGTGCATCACAGCTCTGAAATATCTTGATGCACTCTCTTTTTAAACAAATACCCCTTAAAATAATCCCTTCAAATGGTCAGTGATTGGTGACAATATTGCTTTATGGAGCACTGAGTGGCTCAGTACATGCAGTTGACCAGGTAGACTGGAGAAAACCATTAGCATTAGGTTAAGTCTGCTGTTGTGTCTTTTCTTTGTTTGCTTGAATGTTTAGCAAAACGCTGGAGCGATCATCTCTGCTACATAGATAGTATGGCAAGGCCTAGCATGGCCCATGTGCTATCATATCATAATCATAATGTTTTCAGCAAAAGCACATCTTATTGGCAAAACCGTATATGCTAATCTGTTTTCACTTTTTGAATTAAATATAGCCCCCAATCACCCCAAAATAAACTAGATTTGTGTGGTTAGATAGATATATATCTTATACGCATGGAATCCATGCTTCGACTTAAACTTAAAACTACTTTATTAGCCATTGTTTATGAGAGGAAAGGAATACTACTTAAGATATCACTAAGGTTGCTGCACTGATCATGTGTGGCTCATGCATTTTGATTGCACATATTTCTGTGAGGGTATTTATTTTTTCCCCTGGTGAAGTATCTATGATACCCCCACCTCCTCCTCTTATTTTCTGAACGACAGACAGCAGTCCAAGCCAAAAAGCCATTTCACCTGCATTAATACACAATGAATAATTTATAAATCCCAATTATTTGGTATCATTTATGCAAAGAGTGTCACACAAGGCATACATAAAGCATTTAGGATGGTTAACCCATAAAGGAATGGGAGACTAGGAGAAGAGCGGAAGGTCACACCTGAAAGTCGGGTTTCTTTTTGTTTTTTTCTCCATCTACACCATCTTGCTTACAGTCTATGTTCAAGCTATTTCATGCAGGGAAGACTAGCTTACTGACCTGCACATGTTACAGTCCACAATACATTATATAAAGGGTATATGTGCATTAGATCAAAGTTAAGTTTACAGGTAATACATGAGTTTCAATGGCTAAAGTAAAATAAAAGAAAAAATGGAGACCTCAATATCATATCAAGCATTGTGTTTAGAGACATCTGTTTATGATGGTTAGGATACAAAATCACATTGCATTGCTGGACTAACATAGTCCTTGATTTTGCTGTGATCTCCTTATCTAAACAAATGCAATTACGGTTGGGTTAGCGGTGGTGCTTCCCTGGAGATGGACCGTCCCCCCTTGTCGCTGACTATCTTCTCCACTAATCCTGTCTTAGAAGGGTCTCTGTTAACAGGGATAAGGCATTGGCCTGGTATCCTAGGCTAGTAAGCTAAAGCTTATGTACAAAATGCTATTCAAGAGGCGCTGCCTGCAGCTATTGGAACTGAGTAGATGTCCATATCATTCAGCCAGCCTGAATACGGAGGAATGTAGCCGTGGCTAAATCTTGGAGACTAACGTGGACATGTTCACTGATAAGGAACGGGGGTCTATGTGGGAGCCTTATTTGGAATCAAATTGATGCGTTATAGAGTCTGGAACACACAGATCTGGTCTTTTCCAATGACAAATCCATAAACTCTCCGGCAAACATGCCCCTAATGTTGAAATCCCCGCCGCTTTGCCCATTCTTTCTTGTGCTACCAGTCATGATGCTCATTCAAGCTATGGAAGCTACTGTATCAACTGAGCTTACAGCAAATGAATAATTCCACATTATGTCCACAATTATTTTCTCAATGACAATAAAGCATTATTTCAGCTACAAAGTTGTAACTGTCAGTTATGAAGAGTGTCCATTGTTTGTTCAGCGGTTGTGCCGTCTGTGGATCTCTCCTAAACAGTTGGCTGAAAGTTAAATGATTATGAAGGGTCACGTTATTGATCCTAACCTCTTATGGCCAAGTAAAGTGCTTGACACCAAACCTCAGTCAATTTACTTTTTCTGGTGTGAACAATCTACTTCTCAGTTTCACACATTTGGATGGATTAAGCTTTTAACACTTGGTGAAATCCAGCACTTATCCTACAAACACTTGTGAAGTGTATGTGACAGCGGATCTATATTAAGTGTGACTGGGCATGCTCCACACGGACCGGAAGAAAGCAGCACATCTGTTGCCTGGCGTGATAACTTTTAACAATACTCACACACTCTCCAGTTTTCAATGACAAATGGTCAGGAAACGACCTGTTTAAAAAAATTAAGAATGGGTTCATAGCAAGAGTACTGACGTTGAGCAGTAAATTCACATACTCTTTAATGTAAACTTGAGAATTTAGCTCTTGACTAATGTCATTTAGGAGACTACTTATTTGTTCAAAGCCATGTAAACTGATATCCTGAGCTCGGTCTCCATGTTGGAAGCGGTTTGTAATGTGCCACAACAATCAGGGGCAACTTTGTATGTTTGTCACTCACATTCCTGCATATTTTATCGCATGCTCTCTGAGCCACGTTGATATCACTCTGCCTTTGATGAGGGATGATGCACAAACATTAATGATACAGAGAGATACAGTATGCACGACATGCTGCCTGCATTTGTAGATATGTGACCTTCATTTGTGGTTTCAGAGCGTTGGTAAATAATAATACCAAGGGTTAATGGATTTCATATGCTCTTCAGTCTCACTGCTGTAGTCACCTGATGCAACAGTACATGCAACCATGCCCTCCAGGAAATGAGAGAAGCCTGTCAATCAACCGTTGCTTCCTGCTGTTAGGTGTATATATTTAAATATACTCCTTCCATCCACCATGCCATACAAACAGAAACGTTTTCTGTTTTTTTTACACTGAGGCTGAGCAATTTCATTACGGGTGTATAGTTATTGCATTCGGCCTATCGGTAGTTTTAGTGCTGTTGAGTATTTATTGTGTGAGGTAGGATAAAACTGCGCCTCACAGCCTTGCACTCCTTGCTACTGGCTGCATGTTGCATTAGTAATTTATGTATTGACAATTACTTACCGCTGTACAGTTTAGTCACAGATGATAATGGAGATCTATTATACTAATGAATCAAGCCCGGCTTGAAGCTAATTTCATTTTAATTTAGCCACAGTCACCAATCAATATTATGATGACTAGCATAATAAAATACACGATTAGCAGTAGTCAGTAGAAGTCATCAGGCAGTAGAATATTAACAAATTAAGAACATATTCACGCTAACTAATGTGGATTGAATAAGGGTTTATCTACTGTACATTTAATGTATACCTTTTGAAAATTCCACAAATCTTCTAACAAAGCATTTCAAAGCAGCAATGGTAAACTGGGGAAAACAGTTGGAATGTGGGGGCACTACTTGAATAATGCACACATTGCTGTATGTTTCCTTAGGTAGATAGATGGTGTGTGTATTTGACATTAACATAAAATTAGATATTATATAATCAACATTATGTGGGTGCATATTTAATTAGGCATGGTCTAATTCATTAATAATATAGTTAATACAAAATTATAGAGGGAATTGTGTGTGTACAGACAATACATAATGAAACTTTATGAAGGATATCGAAAAAAAAAAGTTTGCATAAAACTTTACACAGGATTAAATCCACACATAATTGATTGTGACTAGAAATGGAATTGTTGGACTGTAATTTCGATCTCAGAGTCCTCACATCAACTGCAACTGCCACTTATTATTGCATTTGTCAGGTGTTAAATGGGGCCCAATTGACATACCGGCTCACTCAGCCTCTTTTTAGTTTTCTGATGATCCATTCATACCACTCTTAGGTCTATGTCCCACAGGCCCTGAAAACAGCAGTCATCAAGCCACTCCTAAAAAATAACAATCTAGATACATCGCTCATGAACAATTATAGGCCCATATCTAACCTACCATTTTTAAGCAAAATCATTGAAAAAGCTGTTTATCAACAGCTAAATAACTACTTAGCAATGAACAACTGCTTTGATGTTTTCCAGTCAGGATTTCGACAACACCACAGCACTGAGACTGCTCTGGTTAAGGTCCTCAATGACATCCACTTAAACACAGACAGTGGCAAAAGTTCTGTTTTAGTTTTACTGGATCTCAGTGCCGCTTTTGACACAGTTGACCACGGCATATTACTAGATCGACTAGCAAACTGGGTTGGACTCTCTGGAACTGTACTAAACTGGTTTGAATCCTACTTAAAGGACAGAGACTACTATGTGTCAATAGGCAATTTCACATCGGAGCGGACACATATTGAATGCGGGGTCCCCCAAGGTTCCATTCTTGGGCCTCTTCTGTTTAAACATGCTCCCACTAGCTCAGATTATGAATAAGAACAAATTATGCTACCATAATTATGCAGACGACACACAAATTTACATAACCATATCACCAGGAGACTACAGTCCGATACAAGCACTGAGTAAGTGCATTGAACAAATCAATGATTGGATGTGCCAAAATTTCCTTCAATTGAACAGCGACAAAACTGAAGTAATTGTCTTTGGTGCCAAAGATGAACAATTAAAAGTCAGCGCACAGCTTACATCTGTTATGCTAGAAACCACACACAAAGCCAGAAATCTTGGTGTTGTCATAGACTCCGACTTGAATTTCAAGAAACACATTAAATCAATTAATAAGTCAGCATACTACCACCTTAAAAACATATCAAGAATTAAAGGACTTATGTCTCAGCAAGATTTAGAAAAACTTGTCCATGCATTTATCTTTAGTAGACTTGACTACTGTAACAGTGTCCTTGCAGGCCTTCCAAAAAAATCTATCAGACAGCTTCAGCTAATTCAGAACGCTGCTGCTCGAGTCCTCACTAGGACCAAAAAAGTGGATCACATTACCCCAGTTCTGAGGTCTTTACACTGGCTTCCTGTCACTCAAAGAATAGATTTCAAAATACTGAAGTTGGTTTATAAAGCACTAAATGGTTTACGCCAAAATACATTACTGATCTGCTGATACGTTACGAACCGTCCAGAGCCCTTAGGTCGTCTGGGACAGGTTTACTTACAGTCCCAAGAGTTAGGACTAAACGAGGAGAAGCAGCTTTTAGTTTTTATGCACCAAATATCTGGAACAAACTCCCAGAAAACTTGAGGTCTGCTGCAACCCTCAGTTCTTTTAAATCGAGTCTGAAGACTTTTCTGTTTCCATTTTAACCTGTACTTTTTATTTTATTTAAATGTTTTACTTCTTTTCATTCGCTTTTAAATGTCTTCTAATGTGTTTTATGTATTTTAATCTTGCCGCTGTAAAGCACTTTGAGTGGCCTTGTGTTTGAATTGTGCTATATTAATAAACTTGCCTTGCCTTGCCTTCTTCGTCTTCTTCCTAAAATGAAGTGTTTTCACAACTGGATGTAACCTTTACATTACAATTGGTTTCACAAACTCCAATCAAAATAAAACATTGGTTACCAATATTGATGAGCAAAAATATTGCTCATCAATTGCTGTGTTTTTAGCAAGTGTTAGCACTAAGACCAAAAACTACCTTCTCATATGGGTATCAACTTAAAGTGTCACTGCCAAAACACAGAACCACTTTTCCAGCACTTCACATGCTCTATTTGAAAGTCGCCAATATATATTTCCAAGCATCCTTGCCACCGAACCATTCGTATAATATCAATATCATATGCGTTGACATTAGTGTTCAACAATCATATACAGTATTTCCACTAGTTCCTCAAGATAGACAGCGGTCCAGGAAGCCGTCCACTATAAGCAACTTAATTCACAGAGTCACCAAGGAACACAATTTGTCTCGTATTGGCTAAGCGGTCCAGATTCCTATGCCAGGCCCAAAAGCTTTAGCCTTTGTATGGCCTCCTCACTTCTCTCTCCCTCCCGTTTCATCTCTTGCTGCCTCTCTCCACTGTGCTCTTAGTGTGTTCCACATCTGACTGAATTATTGCCTCGCTGTTAGTCTTTTGGCTGCCGTTCGTATTTGTGCTACAAAAAGACATGAGATTTGCATTACACTCATTTCAGGCGCTTGCCAAAATATTTCACATTAGTTTCAGCTGGATGTGTGAATTATTGTTCAAATTTGATGAGCTTAGTAATGCAAATAAAGGTCACATCAGAATTTCCAGATGTGCTCGTGTCAACGGACGTGAGCGCGTTTAGAAAACAAGGACACCATTCAAACGGCAATGTGTTATGATTCTGTCATACTAAACTCATCCGTCAAAGTGAATGTTTTTAAATGGCCAGTGAGAGAGAGAGCGGGATTTGAATTGGAATGGCCTCTGTCAAACTGGAGTTTATCCCTTGTGTTTACAACCCACAAAAAAAGGTCATTGATATAAAGAAAGCAAAGCACTCGAACCTGCTCTGAGCGGGGCCCTCTCTTTATCTCACCCCAGCATTCCAGCAGCGCTGGAGGGGTGTAGCAGGCTGCAAACTAGCGAGCGAGAAACAGAGAGGAAGAGAGGGAGGCAGGCATAAAATCTGCATGCTGGAAGAAAACAAGATGGACATAAAAGATGGACTAAATTGCAGAGAGGACTTTTCTTGTCAAAGGCTAATGGAAACATTTCCACACAACACAGAGAGGGGAATGGAGGCTCCATTATCACAGCCGAGCAGACGGAGCTGGCAGCCATTCCAGAGAAGCGCTGAGATGTGCACACTGGCCCGGCTTAGCGCCCTCAGCCAGCCCCTCAGGCCTCCACCTGAATAATCTGTGTCAACAGGTTCCAAAATGCCCAGAAGAATCACATAAACAGAGACAGAGAAAAAAACACTTACAAAATAATTGTCCCCGAGTTTTGTTTTTGTCTTCCCCCTTCTCTTTTCCCTTCACTTGAACCTACTAATTAAGTAACAGCAGCCCCCCCCCATCCCAACCCCTAAGATTACTGTCACACCTTGAGCATTGAGGATTTATGTGTTGTTTGCTGGGGGAGTCAAAGGAACTTTATATTGTGAACAACTATTCTTAAGAGTTTGCAGGAACCTTGCCTCGCATCACCGAAAAGACCAAAGAATTGTAGATATTGAAAGAACAAAAAGCAAAGCTATGCAATGTATTTATGATATACTATATGAGATAATACTCTTGTAAAACTGTATCTATTTAAAAGCCAGAACATGATCTAAGGATCCATCAACATGCTCAGTTATTGTTTTGGATGACATTATTCTGTTATGTCAACTTACAATTGCCCAACCTGCAAACAAAGACTAGCCAAAGCCTAGTCAAAGCTGTTCAGTGTTATATATTTCCACCCCGTGTTTATTCTCACACCCAAACCCATGTCTCACAAGGCCCATGAGAGATTGATTTGGTGGTAGCATTTTCACTGACAATTCCTCAAGGCAGGGGGCATTTGTGTGTGCTCCCTGACACCCTACATGCCCTAAGGAAAGTACCAAGCCTCACAGTCTGTTAGGGCCAAATCTGGATTTGTAGGTTACTGATAAGTAAACACACACGCACACACACAGACATACACACACACACACACACACACACACACACACACACACACACACACACACATTGACACACACACACACACATGCACATAGACACACACACACATACACATAGACACAGACACACACGCACACACACACACACACACACACACACACACACACACACACACACACACACACACACACACAAGAAAATGGAGATAAAAGCAGATGATGAAGGACAGGATGACTTCAAATCTCTGGCTGCCATTTCATGATGTTGGAAACCACCACAGCGTACTCTCCTCACATATTGAACTGGATGCAGTTTAATAAAACAAAAAACATCAGATTATATAGGACTCCATAATCAAAAACAATCTGCATGCAAAATGGTAAACAACTGAGTTGAATGGGAGATGGAGAAGAAGCCAGTCTGATGATGTGTTCATCTCATCTGCCTGTCTTCCATTGGAAGTCATCCATTTATAATAAGCCTGGCTGATAAATGTTTTAATAAACTTATTGCATAATTCATTTTTGGCAGGCCTAGTTTTAATTGACTTATCGCAGAATTGTACTGAAGATCAAAAGCCTGATTAAAGCAATGTATATATTAGTGCCCCGCGGTTTCCCCCCCCAACACCATGTTTCAAAAGACATCAGAGAAGAAGTGTGTTGTGAAATGTGATCAATTATTCACCAAAATAATTCATTAACTGATTGATAAGCGGATTACTTTTGACAATGTTGGTGTCAGAAATACTTTATGTTGACCTATGATGCATAGTATAGAAGCCCAACCAGATTATGATACAGTGCTGAGCAGCGTTTAGCATAAACTGTATAGCTTTCACACACTCTTTAGCCAATGACTTTAGTTCAATCCTTTATTGGAGTAACAGTGGTGGTTTCTGAATGATTTGTCTTGCAAAAATGTAATTCTTCTATCCTCTCAAGAAGCAGTGAAGTTGACAGATAAGACAGCATTCACACGTCACGGCTATTTGACACCTAATTACACAGCTCTTAATAAGGGGTTCTCTCTCAGTGTGCCCCGAGTTCACACCGTCTCACAGCTATAATTATCTTGTCTTAGTATTTGACAGTCTATTGTTTAACCTGCATACAGTGGGGATTCCACATGCCTTCCGCCAGCTTACACTGGAAATGGTAGCTTTGCTTTTCTTATTCATTTTACAAAAGACCTGACATTACCTCATAGGTTAAGGTTTAACAGAATTTGTTTATGTCTGACAGGACCCTTTGTCCTCATAGCATTTGGATATGTGCATTATAGAGATTTGTTGGAGGATATTGTGGAGCAAAGCAATGTGTTTGTACAAATGTATTATTGCCTTTTAAAAGTGATTGATGTTAGTGCGATAAGGCCTTAGGAATGCTACATATTCAGGTTGGTGATACATATGGTCTAATATGTTTTGATAAAATACCATGATGAGGTGAATCCAGACAAAATCTTAACTTTTGATTTATTATACTTGATCCGTACCAATGGCATATGGATAAAGAGAAGCAGGCAAGTGAGAGAGCTACTGAGGCTAAAACATAGCTATACATCTAGTGTATACAGCTCCAGAAAAAAATTAAGAGACAGGTCTGGATTTTTTCTTAAATCTTCATCTCTCAGCTTGGCGCCCTCATAACTGCTTGCAGTTCTAGTTATACTTGATTTTATGCTGTTTTAGTCCTTTGGATTTGCAAAGTAACTAGTCTCTGAAGTTATCAAACTGCAGCACATGTAATAGAATGAGCACACTAACCAGGCCTACTGCAGAATGAGGGTTAATTAACAACTCCTAAACACAACTCTTATTCCATGCTTTATAACTGCATTGGACAATACAGAATGTGAGTTGGCTTTGGCTTCTCTGTTGGCATATTGCTTTCCTGCTCGACACCTGCATACAGCATATACAGCATGACACATCAAAGTGTGAGTTTCACCATCAAAGAGCAGTGAGAGTGCCACTTCTCCGTGTCAGTGTCTAAGCAGCTATTATACAACTTGTGTTATCATTGAGCTATAGCAATAACGTTAAACATAAAAAAACAAGTGTATCAGATCTGAGCACCCACTCCTGTCTTATCCTGACCCTCCCTGCTTATCTTTAATAAATATCAGAGTGAGGTCATTTCTGGGCCATTCAACTACAGCTCACAACCTGTCAACTGAGTTTTAATGTTTTTTTTAAAGGGCTAAATGCAGCTTTCTAGGCTTGGAGCTAAGCTAACATGGCAGAAACGTAGGATAACCCCTAACATTAGGAATGTTTTAAAATAAAAAAGCAGCAGTATTATAGCAGCACCATTGCAGAATTAAAGGGAAGGAGGAAAACAACTGATGAAAACATTACATTCATTTTGAATCACACATTTTTGGAAGTTCAGCATCTTACCACATCAGTGCTATTTTATTTACAGCTGACAAGTGACACCAGGCTTGTTTTAAAATAATGGTTTGAACCTTCCCCCAACTTAAGACTCAAATATGTGCTGAGAAGTGAATGGGTAAATAGTGAGGAGAGAGTGAAATTTCCTGTTTTTCACCCTCTTGTCTGTCACATTCTTTGTCCTCACTCTCTCTTGAAGCATCCGGATACTAGAAACAAATCAAACCTTCATCAAATTCCAACAGTTGTCAAATGTGTATGGTATATCACACACAAATAGTGGATCTGTACTTCATGCTTACGTTTTGACTTTTAGTCTTCAGTTGATGATACTCTACACCAGATAAATTAGCCCTGCACAGAGACAATATATGAGGAGTCACTTCTGTGCTCATATACGTTCCTTGCTCAAACTCACTCTACCAGTGCACATAAAACTACAGCAGTTAAGTCAACTGAACCTGTTGCAGTGTGTGGTGTGTGCAGAATAAAAAACAAACATGATGTAGCCTAAATAACAACATATACCGAAATGTTATGGTTGTGAAACTGTGGCAGCCAAATCGGAAAATGTTTAGTGAGAATATGCCAATATTATATGTATATGTATTTGTCCTTTATTCACATGGGCCTCTTTCCTTTCCTCCTGTCTCTTTCTCTCTCCGCTCTCACTATCTCGCCATCTCGCTCCTTTCCTCACCCCTTCCTTGGCCCAACAACTTTATCTTTAGTGGTAAAATGAGAGTGTCAACTCTAAGCCCTCACCATAAACCCACCAGTGCCAAGTAAATTGAGAGTAGCAACCACTGTAAGAACAAACAAACATGACTCAGCCAGTATCACACACTGGGTGAACACACACACACACATACACATTCAGACCCGCAAATAACAGTTAAAATGCTCTAGCTAAAATGCCACTGCGGATAGCTGTGCTGTCCTGGCATTCCCCCTCAATGTCTACCACAGTATTATATTAAATTTTATTTCATGTGGTTTATATATATAATTTATATAGTACTTTGCATACACAAAAAGCTATCACAAAGTGCTTTACATAAATAAATACATTAATACAACTTAATAAATAAAAACAATTAATAGTAACAAAAATAAATAAAACAAGAACTGAAATTAAATGTATTTTTGATTATTATTATTTGTATTATTGTTGTTATTATTAGATAATTTTGTGCAGTTTAGGTAGATAATACCTTCACTTTATGAACTAATTCAGTATCTCTCACACACACTCGCATTGCAAAGAAAGTCTCCTGGTGTATCGTTCTGACCTCGGGCCATCTCTTTTACACTGCGACTGACCTTTGTGTGTGTGTGTGTGTGTGCGTGTGTGTGTGTGTGTGTGTGTCTGTGTGTGTGTCTGTGTGTGTGTGTGTAGGCACTAGCACAAATACTCAGACTCACATGAACCCACACTCTCCAACCCACACAAACACTGACTAAAAGGCCACTGCTGGGTGCAAGAGGTCACAAGGGGTGAAATCGATGGCTGTAAAACCAAAGGTGATAAATTACTGGGTCTGGGGCGCTCAGACAAATTGCAAGACAGGAAAAATAGAGAGGAACAAAACCAGTTTTATCCATCTCCCTTGCACTCCGTCTTTTGTTTTCTTATTGTAAATCTTAATACAGTTTCATCTGTGCGAGCTGGAACTGGAGTTACTGCAAGATACCAAAGTGTCTGTTAAGTGGAGCGGCACATTTCATTCAAACTTAAATAGCTCTCCTTGTTCGTTTCCATGTGATGAGAATATAATGGATTGGAATGAACCATATGCACAGTGCGCTTTTATGCCAGGTGTTGTTATTGTTTAGATGCAGTTAAGATGATAATCATAATTCAATTTTGTGTGATTCGAGAAGCGGTATACTTTCCGCACTGTCTTCTGATGCAACTCTCTCTTTCTCTCTGTCAGTGTGTGTATGTGCACGTGTGTAGTGTTTGTGTGTGTGTGTGTATGTGTATTTGTGTACATCTAGAGCTCTATGAGCCATGGGCAAGCTTAGATGTGGCCAGTGAGTGATCCTTTAATGAAGACTGGCTTTGCTATATGTCAAAACCTTTCACCCATACACACTTACCACATATTTATCGGTCTGTCTTCCTCACAATGCAATTTTTTTTCTCTCTCTCTCCTCAACGGGCAGTTCAAGAAGTAAAAGAAAAATGCCGCCATCTACGTCTCTCTCTCTTCCACAGCAGTAACTAACTGGATTTCTCACTCAAACAAACTGCTTGATAATGGAATCATCTCTATTCAATTAGTGGTCTAACAGTCTTCTGTCTCGGCAGCCTTTAAACACACACGCGCACACACACACACACACGCTCCCCAGCCTTTTCTCTCTCTCTGCTTTAATGCAGCCAGACACCAGTAATGTTGATGATGGCAGTAGATGCTGATTGCTCCTCTTTCCCTTCCTCTTACTCTCTCTCTCTGCCATTAATCAGTGGTGAAGGAGAGAGAGAGAGAGAGAGAGAGAGAGAAAGAGAGAGAGAGATTGAGCATGGCACAGAGAGAGAGAGCAAGAAAAAGCGAAAGAGAGCCGCAGAGTTTTGGTCAGTCAGCCGCACCGGAGTGAGTAATTAAGTGGCATTAACTCATTAAACTGTCCCAGATGTGGCCATGAATATCAGAGTGGTGGGGAGAGACAGAAGAGAAGAGTGAGAGATAAAGACAGCGAGTCCAGGCCTCACCCGAGTCCTGCTGACAGCAATAGGCAGAGGCCGTGGAAGAAAGAAAAATAATGTATGTGTGGTCGAAGCGTGCGTGTATACTGTGCGTGTATACTGTGCGTGTATGTGTTGCATGCATGAATAGTTGCATAATAGTGAGTGTATGAGAAAAGACGACGTGTGTGTGTGTGTGTGTGTGTGTGTGTGTGTGTGTGTGTGTGTGTGTGTGTGTGTGTGTGTGTGTGTGTGTGTGTGTGTGTGTGTGTGTGTGTGTGTGTGTGTGTGTGTGTGTGTGTGTGTGTGTGTGTGTGTGTGTGCGCACTCGCTTCATAGGAAACCCAGGCCTCCCAGTGTGAATCATCCTGACTTATCCTGGGTGATTTATATGCTATTTCAAGTTGATTAAGATTCATTACAAACGGGCTGGAGTTAAATCACTCAGTGCCATCCGAATGAAAACTAAAATACTGTCAAACATCGTATCGCTGATGTTTCTTGATTGTGCTTTTTTTGAGTGAAATGACAGTTCATATTAGTCTTATACTGTAGTATTGTGCTTGATTCATTTTCTGTACTATTAACTGCTGTATTTTACGTGACTATTTAGCATACTTGCACAGTCCTAAATGCATCAATGTGTTATAGGTTACGATTAGTATGATTTATTATTACACTTTTCTGAAGCTTCCGGCTGAGTCAGACTTCTTCAAAACAGGTGTTTATCCTGAAGTGAACAGCGTCATCATGATAAATAGTGGGTTGAATTAAGATTAGATTAGATTAGCTATTCTTGCATCACACCGCTCTAGCCTGACTTTCTTCAGTATGTGTATTCTTTTACCCATTAGCACGTTTTCATTTGATCCGTCTCGGTGTGTCGTTCCCTCTGGGGCAAATATTTGAACTGCTTGAGGTTGAACTGATTTCACTTGCAGGAGTTTTTTTTCTTGAAGCATAGAATGTGTACACACAGCTTGCATGATAAGATAAGGGGACTTGCACTTTTGCCAGCACTGGAAACTTATTTATGTACTTCCTCACTCAGGTGTTATGTCTATACGTTTCACATAAGGGAATAATAACATATGTGCGATTCACTTCGACACACAGTATGTATTTTGAACCACATGCTTCTTTGGCACTACCACTGATGCTATGTGTAAAGGTGATGGAATTGAAATGACTCACATTAACATTACAAATCTATCTAGTTGTTTATAGGCAAGGTAAAATATGCAAAACCATGTGCTGGTGTAGGCAAAAGGAACATCTTTTAAATCTGAGATAGCTGCTTGATAAATTGTCTTTCACAGTAATTGCATGGAATGGTAGTTTGTTTTATTTAGTTACATAGGTTCAATATACTGGATGTTATCTGTCCTTTTAAACATGTAATCCTTTTAAGCAGAATCGGCGGCAATAACAAATGCATCCCGTTAGTATTTATACGTATATCCATACATATGTATCAACCATAGATAGTATAAAACTAAGAACTGAGGTAAAATGATGATTAGTATGACTGACTGTCTTCACTTCAATTCTTTTCAGCCAGTAAACTTCATTCAAACTCATTTGAGTATGCAGATGAACTTTGTTCCTTATTAAACAAAAGTGTCAAGTAGCTCAAGTTACAAAGCATAGTTATCTAACCTTCCTCCTGTGTTAACTTTCTGTTACCATCCATGGTGTTAGCGGGTCGGTTTCGACTGTTTACCCAGCTGTAAAACACTAAAAACAATTATCTATCATCCAGTTTGTTTCTCATCTCTTGGTTACCTTGTTAGGCTTCCTTATCCATGAAAATATTGTTTTTAATATTTTTGGTGTAGGAGACTGGGCCTTTTTTTTGTCAGTATGCGCCACAATTTCAATAAAAAAAATGGTAAAATGAACCTCAAGAGAATCATATAAATAAATATTTGGTTGTTGTGTTACATGATTATTACTGAGGGGTATGAGAACACATTTCTTAACTACATTTGTTTTATTTATTGTTTCATATTAATATTATTGACCTTTTTAAAATCTATGGTGTTACTGGTCAGTAACGACCCATATATATTTATTTCAGAAAACAGGAAAAAAACTTTTATTTCAGCATTATACAAACACACAATGAAAACCAGAACAAGTCACAACACAAAATATAGATTTGTAAGGTCAAATAAACAACAACCAATCAACAAATCAAACCAATTGAAATCAATTATTAGTTCCAAAACTAGTAAAAAAAACAGAGTAAAAGTCTCTGTGTGGTTGGTTGGTTGTTCAGATGAGTGGCAAAGAGCAACACTTTCAGTGTTCTTTGCAGAGATATTACTTGCAGGTAAAGCACAATACGTGTATCTTTCTGTCCTTAGTGCTTCGGCAGACCTGACACTTCTTATGTTTGCACTCTGCAAGTCACCAACTCTATACTGAATTGACCTCACATGTCTGGATATGCCCGTATGTTTGTTTCACTTTTATGCAGGTATAAGGGCAAAAAAAGTCAAAATGTGAACCCCCCAGAGCTCACTGTCATTGTGTTGGCTGACAGTGCACTTATGATTTCAGTTTTGGCTCTAGTTATTGTTTTTTACATCTTATTCTATAACCTGGTCGAAAAGGACCCTAACACCACAAGTGTTATAATTTCCACAAGAGCATTTTATAATTAAGTGAAACATTTTTAAAACATTTTAATTTGTTGAAATAGAGGTTCCTGACAAAGTCAAGAAATCTTGATGCAATAAACAAAATGTAAGTGGTTCTTTTATGCATTTGAAATCCAAAACGGGTTGGTGGCGACCCTAACACGAGAGGAAGGCTAATCAAGGTAGTTGAGCACAATTAAATCACATGGCGCACATAGTTGAAACTCTCCCTTAAAGAAAAATACAAGAAAACACAGGGACATTATTCATTTTGCTGCATGAGATCTGCTCCACAAGAACTTGATTTGCATTTATCCAGTGTCAGTGGCAGTAAGAGAGAACGAGAGACAGAGGGAGCGAGAGAGAGAGAAAGGAGCGTTCATCTGAAATGATGCATGGCTGACACACTGTGAGTGATAAAAGTAATCACTCTAGATGCCATCTTTGGAGAATGTTTGTGTGTGTGTGTTGTGTGTGTGTGTGTGTGTGTGTGTGTGTGTGTGTGTGTGTGTGTGTGTGTGTGTGTGTGTGTGTGTGTGTGTGTGTGTCATCATCATGCATTCAAGACTGTGTAAAATGTACATGCTTTTGTTTTGTTGTTAGTTTCTGTGGGTGCAGTAATGTGTGCACACATGGGTGCATGTGTATGCATGCTTAAATGTGTGTGTGTGTGTGTGTGTGTGTGTGTGTGTGTGTGTGTGTGTGTGTGTGTGTGTGTGTGTGTGTGTGTGTGTGTGTGTGTGTGTGTGTGTGTGTGTGTAACGTGGCTACCAGTGAGCCTGCATGATCATGTGCCTGAATGTGTGCCTATACCTTTTGTGTGTTTGACGGCGTCTTATTAAAGTGTCATTTAGACAGACACTTCTCAGAGTCTGGCCCCAGGCAGCCTCATAGATTGTAATCATGGACTAAATTACTACTTTCCCGAGCTGTAATCACAGGCTCTGTGTGTGTGAGAGTGTGAGAGAGAGTGTGCACTTGTGGGTGTGTTTGTGTGAGATAGAACCTCATCATTGTTTGTCATGTGTCTGTTATGATTCAGGTGAATGCAACAATCTGCCTGACTGATTTACCACTCACTTGTAACTCATCTGCGGCCCCACGCACCCTTTATTTTCACAGGATTATACTCTACATTTTACACGGGGTCTGCTCGTTTGCTACAGGTTGGTATAAATGTTTCTAAGTATTTAGGTTATTATTATACTCTTTAATTGTTTGTTTTGTCATTAAGTCAGTGGTAGGTAGCTCAATAATGAGAACACACAGGCTACCTGGATAATGCCTGAAGGCAGATTTGAATGCTTTCTCGGTTTACGAGTTTTACTGCCACACTTGAAATTAAGCTGTCAAAGATCACACTCAAGGGAACACTTAAAAAGGAAAAGGAAAAACAAAATCCCAATGTTTGGATTTGGGTTTACATTGGCTGCATATCTATTACAGTAATCATGAGGTTTATCGCACATTCTTCACCCATTCATCCACGAGGGCAAAGAGCAAGTCACCGCTTTAAAACAGACTCCATTCCTTTGATGTGACAGCGATGACGGCGCTGTCTGGCCACACTCAGCCTTGTTGAACTGTGACTCCAAACTGCTCAAGGTCTCTATCTCTGTCGAGCTTCCATCACTTGACTATTTTAAGATACCAAGGAGGAACGAGAGAACACACACACACACACACACACACACACACACACACACAGAACAATTATGTCCATGCACATGCACCCGTCTTCCATCTAAAGGCACATGCGCACACACACACACACACATATACACAAAGCTTCCACACCTCGCTTGCCCTTGAGCAAAGCATACAAGTGCCAGAACTATCTTTCCTTTTAACCTTCTTGGCCTGCTCTTATGGGGTTATCTCTTCCCTCTCAGACTTCAACCAACTTCTATCCGTTCACAGCTGGGCCCATTCTGAGCAGTATGTCAGCTAAAAGGTATAAGGAGCTAAATGAACCGACATAAGACATCATGTCGTATTTCTGTGTTGTGACTCATTGCAAATTAGGATCACAGGCTTGAGTAATGAGCTAAGGAAATAAAAGGGGACGTTAGAATGGGAGCAGATGCCTACTATTAGTAATGGGATAGTTTTGTATTACACTGAACACGTCTGGGTAGTATTGCTCTCGCCTGTAAAGCCTGCTGTTAAGCTGTAATGCTTGAGGATGTCACTGCACCTTATTTGAAATATTGCTGATGAGCAAATGCATTAACACACACACACACACACACATTCCCTGCTCCACCCCCTGCTTTAAAAACCTACACAGGTTTCATTCATTTCCTCTGGCCTTGTCTATTTGGCCAGCAAGGTGCTAACTTGATTGGTCAGCTGTGTGCCTTTTCCTGTCTGATGATTGGATTTGGTTCTCGCGTGTCCGGAGCACACCCCGGCGCACTGGGATGAAGCAGATTAACTAGATTTTCTGTTTTTCTATGCTTTTCCTTTCTCTCTCTCTCCGTCCCTGGCACTGTTATTGGAAGAAAGTGATAATTCCCCTGCACTTCAAACACAGCCCCCTTAACTAAGACTCTGCTTAAGTCTCCTCCAAGGAAAAGCTGCCTCCCTGCGCACAGATGTCTCTGATTAAATTGTATCTCAGAGAGAGGGAGAGAGAGAAAAAGAGCTCTTCCCCTCCTTAATGTTCCCTCTCTCTCTCTTCTCTCTCTCTCTCTCTCTCACTTTCCCTCACCACTCCTCGTGTCTCTCTATCCGTCTCTCTGTTAGCATTGCTGAACTGGCTGTTGCCAGAAGAGCCTTGGGCGACGAATAAATTGCTTTGGTTTCAGCAGACAGAGAAGTTGGCCGAGACAAGCTGAATCAGTGCATTAGATGCGAAGGCCCCCTCATAGACTGGAAGTTAGCCTTTAGCGCAATCATTGAGCGTGAGTGATGATTATGTCTAATTGAAGGAGACTTTCGCTACCTGTAACACAGCTGGGGGGCCTTGAGCATATTGGACAGGGGAAAACGGACAGAGGGAAAAGAACATAGTGTGTGTGTGTGTGTGTGTGTGTGTGTGTGTGTGTGTGTGTGTGTGTGTGTGTGTGTGTGTGTGTGTGTGTGTGTGTGTGTGTGTGTGTGTGTAGGTGTGTGTGTGTGTGTGCGCGTGTTACAGGAGCTGGTGGATAAGTTACAGAGGGATGGAGTAGGGTAGGCTTGGGAGAGGAATGAAGGAGATGTGGCTGAGTAGGTCAAAGACAAAGAAGTGACTGGGACTGATAAAAAATATAGATGGTTTAATGCATTATTATAGGGTACCAATGGTGTCTAATGGTGGAATGTGTACGGTTAATACAGTACATTTTAATAAAGTCATGGTGGCCCACTACTGAACCAGGACCATGGATGTGCAGATTTCAGCATTTGGGTAGTTGAACTAATTTGGTTTGAAAACATACATCCGCTAAAAATCTGCTTTTAACGAGGAAAACACATGCACAAATTGGTGCTAACAAAGGGATTTCCAGCCCATCTCGTAGGCTTTTCAAATCACTCCCAAAACCCATAAAAACAGTACATTTCATTGTGGACTGGACCAGTGCTCAATATCTACAATATGCAAAAGCTTCCAAGCGATTCAGAGGGGGAGAAATCAATATGTTCATTGTGCATCAAGCGGGAGAAAAAAATAAACACATTCTCTCCAAATCTGAACACTGGAAGTAATAGGATATCGTGCCATTTTCTTCAGGCTTCATTACAGCTATAGTGTGCCAGTGTTTGGAAGTGTGTGTGTGTGTGTGTGTGTGTGTGTGTGTGTGTGTGTGTGTGTGTGTGTGTGTGTGTGTGTGTGTGTGTGTGTGTGTGTGTGTGTGTGTGTGTGTGTGTGTGTGTGTGTGTGTGTGTGTGTGTGCAAGCTTGTGCATACAAAGTTGTCCCCTTTTGTTTTTATGTATTACGAGATGCGTATGTGTCAGTGTGTGTGTGCAGGAATGAACGATCAAGCTGAACAGAACGGGTGCCAAAGACAAAAACAGCCACAGTCCCGGCCCCCCCAACCTCCCCTCCCTCCCTTCATTCTCTCCATTTCCACATGGCATCAGGCTCCCTGGCATGAACGGTGGCCACGGGAGTCGCTTCAGATCATCTAGGAGGGTATTGGATGGCCGTGGTTGCCTTTTGCAATAACCTGGCAAGGTCCAAATTCATTAGGGTAAAATTTGGCCCGGGCTGCGGCAGTGTTTAGTGCCCACAGCATTTGGCCCCCTGCTGCCCTGTGCAGCACTAGGCCGAGCTGCCGAGCGTTTCTGCTGGATCCAGGGAGAGCCATTAGCGGCTGCTTGTGATGATGGTTATGCTCCCCAGTGTCACACACACAGATAGTTGCCTTTGAATGATTTGAGCGATTACCCTTTTCACACCAGCTTTGGAATAATGGGTTAGGTGAGGGAGCGAACAGGAAAAGCAAGGGGGCGGAGGAACGATAGAAAAGAGAGTAATGGAGGGAAGAGAGCGATAAACGGAGAGGAGAGAGATTGAGATGAAAAAGGGGGCTCATGCGTAATTTCAATTATTTGGAGAACCATTGTTTGAAATTCTGTAAAGTGATTTTTTATTTTTTTAAATGTCATCCTATTCACCTCACACTTATTTGCGGTCTATGCATTCGGCAAAATCATAATGCACAAACTGCATCTCGAACACAGGCTATTGAACCTGCAAAGCTTAATCTTGAATGCTTAGCCCATTGTAAACGTACAGTATATGTGGAAAATGTGGGATCATTTAACATCATTGCTGCCGGGATTGCTGGAATGCAAAAAACTAACAAAAACACTACAGTGGATGCAACTGTTGCGGATGCAATTGGCCAAGAGTGAAATAACATGGAAGTGACATACATGTGTATACATAACAAATGTATACAGTGTTGTTCCTTTCACGTAAAATTTGGGAGCCACAACAAGACATAATATAAAAGTCAATATTTAGAGCTGACAATATCCCTTCACTTTTGATCAATACAGTTACCTGTATGGTTGCTACCAAAAAGAGCAGTGATAATCGTGGGGCCTGTTCTTATATACAACAAAGTACTGATTATTAATGTTATGTGTCCTCTTGAAACCTTTACCTGACCACTCATGCATACATCCACTGCAGCAACCTAATACACCAGAGGAGCTTGTGTCTGACTTCAGAGAGCAACGTTGAATCAATACTTTGCCAGAGAAAAGCAAACAGAACTGAGGTGCTGACGAGAACCTGCCCTCTCCAATCTTGAGTTCATGCTGTGCAGTCCTTGTGCTTCTTTCAGATTGTTGCTCCTCCGGGGGTTGCTTGCTCAGTTCAAGTTAACACTGGTGTGATCTGACTTTGCTTTACTCTTTTTGTCTGCCTTACAATGTCAAATTCAGTTTTACTTTGTTGACGTTGTCGCTGTTTTTTTTTGTTTTTTTTGTCTTTGTTTCTCACTGTACACATTTGCATTGTTTGTTTTTGTCCCCCCTGATGATTTTCCTTCATAGCGCTTGTTGCTAAGACATTTGTTTACACGGCCGTGCTGTTCACACTCCCACTGACTTTTAGTGCTCACAACGGCAAATTACAGGTTTTAACACACAGTTTTTTTTTGTACATTAAGTCTGGCACAGCTTTAACGTTTGAAGAACCTGTGTAGATGATTAAAGCGTTCTCGTTCAAATATGTACCTCTACTCTAAATTCCTCTCCACAGAGTTGTTAGAATGCACACTCACACTATGGATTGGGGATTAATTAAATTGAAAAAAAATGTGTATTTACCTTTAGCTTGTTCTTCGAGTCATGAGTAACCATTTAGGATTGTAATGAGTTGCTAATCACTTGACTGTGGCAGGTGCTTTAAAGATGTACACACTACTTTTCTGATTTAGATTTCTTCGAGTTGTGTATGTTAAAATTCAAAGATTAAGTAGTTGATATAAACGGTTCTGTGTTCAAGGTGAATTGTTTTGACTGTACACAGTATCTCCTAATAAAAATGTATTTAGGTTTTATTTCATCTACAGTATTTTACATCAGGGAACAGTGTGTGTAGCATGGTTACCACAGTAATAGTGTAGGTTAAAAGTGACAAAAAAAGCATTTTCTATGCAGTATGTAAGTAGTATGTACACTTGACACACTCGTGCATGCATGATTGCACACACACACACACTAACACACTCACAAAAAAAACTGCAAATTACTATTACATGTGTCTATGCACTGAACACCAACGAACACATGCCACTCTCCCATCACACACATTACACAGTACCCACACAAATATACACATCCAGCACACATGTCCTCAGACAAACAGCTGGCGCGGCGCTCCAGATGGACAACAGCTCACAGTGTTAAGTGAATTATAGATTTCATAACACAGGATGCCTATACAACTATACTAGAGTAAGATGAGCTGATCAAGCCAAGCATGCACAACAGTACGTGTCAGTATGTGCCAGGCCCATTCTGCATGTAATCTGTGTGTCTGCACGGGCTTGTGTAGAAAGAGCATGTGTGAGCTTACATACATCTGTGTGAACTTGCATCCGTGTGTGTGTGTGTGTGTGAGCGCGCACTTACACAATCCCATTCTGCTGTACAGTGGAGCAGCGCCATAAACAGGGGGCACCTCTCCTATTTGATAACGGATAGGCTCCCGTAGGATCAGCCATTATTCCTTTGCATTTCACAGAGCAAATGAACTTGACAGATGGCTGTGTCACCCAAACCCTTGACTACCAACCTGATTATGCAGAAAACAATACAATAGAGTAGAGCAGGGGAATCATTACCGGAGGTAGGGATTGTGAGTTTGAGAGCACACCCCAACACCTCACCCACAGTCGAGGACAATGCAGCACAGCCCAACAAAATTACACTTGTGAAATTGAACAGCAAGAATGAGTTTAACATAAACTGGGTTACGGTCAGGCAATCTGTCATCAGGCTAAAGCCATTGTCTAGGGCTGCTTGCATGGCATATGAACTCATCCGTCATCTCTGGCTCTATTAATGGCTGCAGCTCAGGTTTTAAACTGTAGAGGTTTACTGGCTAGGGCAAGGCTCCCCTGCTGCCTGTATATGCTTTATGAGGAATGTGTCATTTTGGGTATTGGATGTGGGTGTGTGAGGGAAAGTGAGTAACTAAGATTGGTGTTTGGTTAGGGGAGTGAGTGTTTGCATTCATGTCTAGTAAAACATATTGTATATGGCCAAGTATTTATTTAAAAAAATAAAACAAAGAAATAAAAAAGCATTTTTCATGTTGACGGTCATCTGTTGTGAAGGATACAGTATGTAGTGGGTTTTGCTAATGTTCCTAATCTGTGTTGGTAGGAACATGAAATCTTTTAAATTATGTTAAAACATGGAACTCAACAAAACTAAAGTCATGTTATGATACGTTATTAGCAGAAAAACAGTACATACTTGGGTTTAATTATTATTGTCTAAATAAATCTGACTATTTCACCATTGTCCTAATTGAATGACAAAGTTTCACTGGGAAATCATCAGAAGGATTTGCGATCCAATAAAATAAAAGTATGCCTCAAACCAGTCCTATACTTGGGCAGACAGACACTGCCTACCCAGAGACAATGCACACTACAACACATATGGCCCTGGTGCATGGTGTTGGACTTCAGAGAATAACCACTACAAGGATGCCTTCCATTGCACCCCCTATATCATGGCTCACATCTGGACGTAGATCTTTTCACATGCATGCTGCCCACATCCACTTTCCATGAGGTCCTTTCCACTACTGCATCTGTTCCACAATCTGTATCAGTTTACATTGGTCACTGTTACACATTTTGACATCATGTTGTCACGCCATTATCATGGAGATTATACAGAGTTCTGTTAGCATACATGCCCGTTGTACTGCTAGTTCTACAGGTGCAAGGTTCACAATATGCTGTTTAACTTGGCACTTAAAACCTTGTCCATAATTTTATAGCAACACATGGTCTCATGGCTGGCTATGTAAAGCCATATTAGCACCAATAGTACATCACAAAACCATTTTACCTTTTGGCATGTAACTTAACCTGAGTCATTATTTTACTATATGTACTTCATGATATTTATACCTGAAATGCTACTGTTTTATACATAAGTGTGTTGTCAAACTTTCACAAGAATCAATATACTTTAAATTACTTTACTCAATATTACTTAAAAACATAACAGAAAAATGTTATTTGTTGGCATTTAAATATAAGCATTTTATACCTGCATTTTTTTCTCTCTCAAGCAACATAAATAGTGCCCTCTAAATTAATAAAACACATACCTGCTGTCCAATGAGCTTTTGCCCTCACCCTGAGGCTTTTTTGACCTCATCCCCACCACTTGCATAAACACAGCGCTCAAACCAGCACGTATTGCATACATTCTCTTAGACCAGGGTGTGTGAGTTTCATTAAATTCATGTTTGAATAGGCAAAATAGACTTCTTTTTTTCCATCACTCAAAACATTAAGTTGTTGAGATAACAAAATTAAATGAATGTGTCTCTTCTTTCTCACTGTAACATGAACTCCACCAGTGTTGTAACAAGAGTATGCTTTACTACTTCAACCTCATATCCTGAAGTTGGCGGTTTGGTCAAAGTATTTGAGAAGCACACTCTAGTGTCAACAAAGCTTAACAGGCTCTGACTGCCATAAATAAGAGGCCTTGAGTCAGTGGTAGAAAGTTTGTTCAACCTGTATACCGTTTCCCCTCCCTTCAGTGATGTGTGTTTCCTCGCCATGCTGTTGACAGTGTGTCACACTGTGTTGCCAACTCTTAAAGCAAACCAACAGTGGCCTTGCATCAGTTCAGCACCCCAGTGTTAGGCATGTACACACAGCAAGTCAAATCAAAGACCTTGTTTGTGCTCCAGCACAGTGCAGGTTTTTCAGCAAGAAATAAACCTTAAATAGGAAATCTCACACTGTCTTGTAAGTGGGCTGAAGGAGGTGCAGTCTGAGAGTATATAGGTAAGCAAGTAAGGAGCGAGGGAAAGGGAGGGAAAAAACACTGTCTTTAAATGACTTCGATCGTCAGTGTGATGAATCACAGAGTTGCAAATCCCATTTTAGCTAATTGCTACCAGCATGGGAGATTTCTCCCCTACTCCTCCTCCATGTTCAATATCAATTTTCAGGGCCGACAGAGAGAGATAGCCCTTGCCTGTTCCCTTGAGTCTCGCCAGTGGCCTCACTGATAAAAACTGCACTAACAGCACTTAGCCATTTCAGAGACTGTGGAAACAGACACACACACACACACACACACTCTCTTATTCACAGCTGTGGGCGGTAATGAAGGAGAAAAGATGGGCCAATCGAAGTGAAACAGGGAACAGGCTGGTGTCATCTGCTCTGTGACCTTCTGAGAAGACTGTGTGTACGTGTGTATGTGTGTGTGTGCTCTCCTCAAGAAGACTGGAGGTCAGACCTGTGCTCACTGAAGGGAATTAACATTTGTCTGCTTTGCTAAGGACAGGCTGTCCCCCATGGAGAATGCAGGGACTGTGCGCAGATTGGCGAGCTTGAGCCCGTTTTCAATTCTGTGAGTTAATGGTCACGCGGGGCCATTTTGCGCTACTATGCAATTAGTTTCAAAGATCCTGCATGTCAATTGTGTCCAAAATGTACCTACTGTATGTGGAAATGAGATGGTTCACCTTAAGAGGGTGTATCCTAATTTTGAAAATCGAAGGGAAATAAATTGGTAAAAAGAAGAGGAGGTAGGCTAGCAGGCAAAACAAATTGCATTCATACTGTATATTGCAAATGTAATGTAGTTATATTTTGCCACAACAAAAGGTAGCGACACATAGAATTAATGTGTGTGTGTGTGTGTGTGTGTGTGTGTGTGTGTGTGTGTGTGTGTGTGTGTGTGTGTGTGTGTGTGTGTGTGAGAGAGAGAGAGAGAGAGAGAGAGAGAGAGAGAGAGAGAGAGAGAGAGAGAGAGAGAGAGAGAGAGAGAGAGATGAGAGAGAGAGAGAGAGAGAGAGAGAGAAAGGTTCACCAGCTTGCCCTTGACCATCCTCAAGAGGAGAGGCGACATGGCAGAGCTCCCCTGACACCCTCTGCTCCACTCAGGCAGCTGCCTTCACAATTAAAGGACCACCTCCACCTCAGAATCCATCATGGAAAAGTGTGAACCCAATGTACTCAAGTCAATAACAATAGCCATGCACTTTACAAGGTGTGTGTGTGTGTATGTGTGTGTGTGTGTGTGTGTGTGTGTGTGTGTGTGTGTGTGTGTGTGTGTGTGTGTGTGTGTGTGTGTGTGTGTGTGTGTTTGAGAGAGTAGGAGTTGTGTGTGAGTGTAAACTAGCAACCTTAAACATTGTCAAAGCAAGGTGAATTGGTGCCCTGCAGTGGCCAATGAAAAAAAAAACAATACACAGTATAGAAGTGAAAGCATTTGTTTGTTTGATGCTACAACCTACCTGGATTGGATTTCAAGCATCACAGTGAAGTTGTCTTTCCTTGGCCAGGGTGGCCCCTTTAGCCATGCACTTTGATAACCTGTATTATCAAAAGCCCCAGAAAGTGACACAGCAACGTTCATATGCACGTCATTGTAAAGGCTGGTGCAAGAGACTTGGTAGTTAGTATTCATCGGGCTGATGTTCTGCTGTAGCTGGCGAGAAGCAATAGCTCTCTGAGCTAACCCTGCTGTTAATGTATGGGCAAGCAAGCAGCTTTAGATGTGCTTGGCCAGCTTTAGGTTGGTTCGCAGTTTAGTCAGGACATGTTTTCAAAACATACTTTTTTTAGTAGATCAGTGTATACTTCGGAAAAGCTAATGGACTAATACACTTCTGCTGTTTTGGACTCTATGGCTGTACATTCCCCCAAAGGTTAGGTCAATGATTGATCAAGCATGTACAAAGGGTTGCCTATATTATCACTACTTCAGTAACATCAGGTGTATGAGCTAACTTGTCTCACACAATTGAAGATCCCAGCTGGTGGGACTTGGGAAGTGGAACAACCTGTGGACAAGGTTTAAAACCTTGGAACTGTATGATGTACCTGACTCAGACCACACTTACACATTGAATAATAAAACACATGTTTGTATTCCTGGACTTGTGCATTCATTTATTCTATTGTGTCACTGACAAAGCAGAAGTCACAAATTACACTACACATTAGTCTCACCACAACGTCCAGTGATCAGTTCTCCTTCTGAACACTGTATGTGAATGAGGAGCATGGTTACTAAAATGAAAACTAGTATACAGCTACAAGCTATAGTGGACATGCCACTGCTCTTTACCTCTCTTTCAACCCCATCATGTTTTTGTTTCATCTGCAGCTAAGAGGCTTTTTGGGGATGGGGAGGGGGGTAAAGTCACCTACTTCTATCTCCTATTATGCAAACAGCTTGTAAAGGAGGCAAGGCAGGAGGGAGGTTTGAGAGATCTGTGGCCTTTCGCACCCTGCTCCCTCTCACCCTGTCCTCTCTCCTTTACTCTAATCTGATTTCTAGCAGGCATCTTTGATCTAGGCCTGTGCCAGAGGAAAGCAAGCTGCTGGGGCCTTGCCTCTACATATGAAGTGAGTATGGAGATTAGCAGCCTTCCCTTACAGCTTTAGTGGCTAATACCTGATTAGGGCCCAGAGTCAGCCAATTGTCTCAATGCATGGCTATCAATGCTAGCACTGGCTCTAGAGAGAGAGGGCAAGGGGGTGGATAGAGGAAAGAGGGATGGAGTAGTAGTGGTGGTGGTAATGTGGGGTAGAGAGGGGTTGGGATGAAGGTTGATTCTGTCATGGATACTCATTTCATCCCACACCACTAAGAAGATTAGGCCTGGGGGTGTCATATTAGCTGTGCTCTCTGGGCCTTTGGTGGTCCATGCAGCTTTTCTAATGGTGCTTGCTAGTCAACGTTGCATTCTTTTCTTCTCTCATGCTTTTCTCATGTTGTGGAATACTGTCTGTCTACAGCTGACTCACAACTGCTCCGACTGTTAAATACCGCAATTCCTTAAAAAATTAAAAAATAAACAAGGCAAGGTATGATCTCCTGTGATGCATAACATCTGTTTCAAGTTGGAGGAAAAACTCCTCTCGTCTTGCAAGGAATAAGCTGCACTTTGCATGCCCGACAAGAGATCGCAAGACCCATTTGATGAACAGCACATAGTGAGATGCATTGCAAGCGCATTAAGAAAAAAGAAAAGCTCCATTTAACTCTGACAATGTTTGCCAACAAAAGACAGACCAGGTATTTTGCATGCTTTTTCTTCTCTCAGTGTACGCTATGTTTAGGGAGTGTTGTGTCTTCATTAATTAATGTCGTATCATTTATTCAAGACCAACACAATCTTGAGTGTTCTCTTACGTTGACAGTGGAGTGCTCCGAGACGTAGCTGGCAAAGAAGGCCAACCAGGAGGCCATGAAAGTTTAAAAAATGTGTCAGGATAGACTGTAGACATCTCGTTCCAGTGCAGGGCTGTTGCTCTCTCTCTCTCTCTCTCTCTCTCTCTCTCCATCTCGCCGACTCTCATTCTCTTTAAATCTGTCAGTTTAACAAAGACTGAGCAGACCTCTGAGAACGACAAGCTTAGCCAATTAGAGCACTTGAGACAGGCAAATGCCTCTCTCCATTATAACTTGGGTTTACAGTTATGCTACAACTGGCGCAAATAATTGGTTATTAATACAATGGACAACGACTGAGGACAGATTTGTAAGTATTTAAGCATGTATGAGAATTTGTCTAATTTGCAGCTGGTTATACGAAGTATATGCGACAGTAGGGGGGATGAGAGCTTCAAGTTTCAATCAGCAAGATGTCAACTGATACTGACAGCAGTAAGGACACAATTCAATTTAGTGCGTGGGGGAGGATGGGGGGTGATAAACGTTATTTGCTTGTCGTTTACAGAAAAGCAACTACTCTAAAGCAGATAACCACAAGACCACATAAACAATATAATGTTTGTATACAGGCATTCCACATTTCTTTTCAGCCTGTAAAACCATAGAGAAAAAAAAAACAGGGCCGGGGGGTGGAGTGCACTGAGAGGTATAGACAAACACAGACACACACACACATGCACACACACACACATTAGTAGAAAGGTGAAGAAAGAGGATGATGAGTAAGGAGAAGCTGCTTCAGTAAAGCCTCAAATGCCTCATTATCCTAAGAGCTGCATCTCCTTATGAGTATACTCTTTATCTACTTACTATCTCTACCTCTTTGTTCTGCAGTCCATGGCTCATAACACCTTTTAATCTCCTGTGTGTGTGTGTGTGTGTGTGTGTGTGTGTGTGTGTGTGTGTGTGTGTGTGTGTGTGTGTGTGTGTGTGTGTGTGTGTGTGTGTGTGTGTGTGTGTGTGTGTGAAAGGAGGGGGCTAGGATGCATGCTTGCGTGGCTGTGTGAGTTTGCCTTATTAGTGCGGCACTGAACCTCTGGATGGGAAATTAATAAGTAAAAGGTGGAGATTAGTTCCATGTGTGCACTATTTTGTTTTTAAGGGAAATTAGGCCTGACGGACTTAACTGATGCAGATGATTAGTCCCTCATTACCTGAACCCTTTATCCTAACCTTGCTAGTCAAAGCGGCCTATTTGTCGACTAACATTTCCTAGCTACCTGGTGGTTTAATGACAGGGTGTATGAGATTAATTAACTAAAGAGTATAATCTCATTTACTGAACTGCTGTGATGTCTTGTTCTTAAAGTGGGTTTTTTTATGATGAGTGTGCGTGTGTGCATTTGTGTGTGTGTGTGTGTGTGTGTGTGTGTGTGTGTGTGTGTGTGTGTGTGTGTGTGTGTGTGTGTGTGTGTGTGTGTGTGTGTGTGTGTGTGTTTGCCTGTGTGTGTACTTGTGTTGTCTGTGTTCTTGAGTGCATGTTAATTTGCAAACCTACAGTATTTGTTTCATGTATCAGCACTTAGTCTCCCTGGCCATTTTGCTTGAGGTACTTAGCAGCCCAGCTTGTCGGATGAAGAAAAAAAAACAGAGTTTGCTTAACTCTGATATTGAACCCGGTTTTGGTGGTTGTGAACTTCCCCCCCCTCCCATCAGCGGTGGCCC